>JAODPA010120806.1:0-18090 GCA_025585075.1 Nepenthes mirabilis | reverse complement strand
TAGGTTTTCAATGAAAACATATTAGAATAATTAGAATTAGAAGTTAGGGATGAGAAAATTAATAAAAACTCTATAGAAATTTACAAAATAATAGTTCAAAATATTAAGTATGCACTAAAAATGAAAAGTTATGAAATAACCCGACAGCATACTTATTGAAGTTTTAAAATATTTAGGAAATCAGGAAGCAGATTTGTTAACTAAGTTATTTATAATTTCAAGAAATAAAATAATTCCAGATGAATGAGAAGAAATATTTTAGTTTGTATTTGTTGGGTCCGGTATTGCGGGCCAACCCAAAACCAGAGGCGTATCGAAGAAGTCTCGCAAAGGCGGAAAATATTTTCATTTTGGTGGGAAGATTATTCCTGGCGGGAGTTTTTGGGCTCATTCTGGAGGGAAAACATTCATCCTCTTCCCGATAAAAGGACCAGCCCCTGCACAGGAAAAGAAGGGCAGAAGGGGAGGGGAAAAGACCACTTTTCCTGACTCCGCTTTCGGCCAAGCCAGGGACTCTCTCTCTCTCTCTCTCTGTGTGTTCTCATCTTCATGAAACAAAGAAGAACGAAATTCGGCAGGGAGGAGAACGAGCACGATTCAGTCGTCAGTAAGCCAGGCAAACCACGGAGCTCTTTTCGCCAATGACCCGAAGCTCCTCCACTGCCGTCGTCCCTAGAAGAATAAGGCGCAGAGCTTTCCTGCTGACGGCACTCAATGATTCCCTCAAAATCGGCGTGGGGTGGAGCCCAAAGCTCTCTATCCATGGCGACCGGCACATTTCCTCCTTTCCTGACCCAAGCGGGGCACTCGGCGGTCCCAGTGACAAAATCCTGCAATTCCCCCTTTTAGTCGATGTTGGACAGAGCTTCCCCGTAACAAGGTTCCACGAACCTCCTCCCAGGTGTTGGGTTATGGGTCACTCCCGTGTGGGCCCATATCCACATGATGAGGCGGGTGGAGATCCATATCCTCACTGCATGAAAAAAGATCAAGTCGAGCTTGCTAGATGCTTAAGCGGATTTTCCAGTATGGCCGCCGCTCGCCATGCGCTCGAGAGGAGCTTGAGCGGATTTTCCAGAATGTGCCCCGCTCGCTGTGTGCTCGAAAGGCGCTCGAGAAGATTTTCTAGAAGGTGCCCCGCTCCCTGGGCGCTCGCTAGGTGCTCGAACGGGGGGCCGGCGCTCGCCGCGCGCTCGACAGCCGCTCGAGCGGGCGCCGGTGATATAAAACTCGGACTTTTCATTTTTAGGGTTATACAATCCATTTGAGTGCCGATCCAGAGAAGAGAAAAGAGAGAAAAGAGAGAGAAGAAGAAGATGATGAAGAATTGAGCATCCATTCGAGTTTTCAATCAAATTTCAGTCTTCGGTAATCCCACGTACGAGATTCTTGCCGCTGTGAAGAACGTCTCCCGGGTTTCATCTCTACTCTTATCCTTTATACTTCTTGTACGGGCTGTCCACAGTTAGTTGATACTATTTTTCGTGATTTGGGGTTTGTGTAATCGATCAACTGTTGATAGTGAAAATTTCGGACTCTGTATCCCGTGGTTTTTCTCCCTCATTTTATAGGGAGTTTTCCACGTAAAAATTGTGTCTTTCTTGATTGTGATTGTTTATTGTATGCTTGGTATCGTCTATCACTCATTTTATTGCGGTTCAAACAAGCTTTTAAATCTAACAAGTGGTATCAGAGATATTGGTTCATGTTGGGTATTGTGACTTGTTTGAATCGATGGCATCTTCATCGTCAAAAAATCTGCCTTTTGGCATTGAGCAGTTCAACGGACAGGAAAACTTCATTCTCTGGCAAGAGAGGGTGAAGAATATTTTCACGAGAGAAGGGACAGTGAAGGCGTTGAAAAAGAAAGATAAAAAGCCTGAAAAAATGACCGACGATGAACGGCAAGACAAGAGAGATCTTGCAAACTGTACTATTAAGCTATTAAGTTGTGCATGGTGGACAACACTCTCCAAGAAGTTATTGGCCTAACTGATTCGGCGGAGATCTGGGAGAAGTTGGAGAGTCGTTACAAGTTCAAATCTCTGACAATCAGACTGCACGTGAAGAAGCAGTTTTATGGCTTACGGTTATCAGAAGGAGGGAACTTTGAGAAGCACTTGGATGAATTTAACCGGATATTGACGCAGGTGTCTGCTCTTGATGAGAAAATCAAGGAGGAGGACAAGACACTGGTTCTACTGGCCACTTTGCCGGCCATCTATGATCACATCGTCACAACCTTGCTGTTCGGCAATGATACCTTAAAGTTGGACGAAGTCATTGCCTCTTTGCTTATGAACGAGTCCAGACGGTTACAAGGGACATCATCGTCTTCTCATTCTGAGGTGCTGGTGACCGAATCCAGGGGAAGAAGTAAAGGTCGCCATCAGAACCAGGAGAAAAAGGGCGCAGCAAGTCATGGTCCGGATATCAAAACCTGGAGTGCCATCACTGTGGCAAAAAGGGCCACATCAAGAAGCACTGCTACAAATAGAAGCGTGAGAATGCTGAAGGCAGTGAGAAAAAGACTGACAAGACTCGGGAGGAAGAAAGAGCTACTGTTGTTACCGGGACTGATATTTGGCTGGTGTGCCAAGAGGATGAGGTGGTAAATCTGGCTGATCTTGAGACAAGTTGGGTGGTGGATAGTGGCGCTTCACTTCATGTCACGTCACGGAAGGAGTTCTTCACATCATACACTCTTGGCGATTTTGGAGTGTTGAAAATGGGCAATGAAGCTATGTCCCGTATTGCTGGCTATGGTGATGTGTGTCTCACCACAGGTAATGGAACCAAGTTGCTGTTGAGGGACATTAGACATGTTTCGGATGTTTGACTGAATCTAATCTCAGCTGGTAAGTTTGATGATGAGGGCTTTTTAGCACCTTCTGCGCAGGAGTATGGAAGTTGACTAGAGGGTCTCTAGTTGTGGCACGGGTCAGAAAAGTTTCCAACTTGTATGTATTGTAAGCCTCGATTACAGCGGAAGATGTGCACGTTGCTAGAGATGAGGAGATGTTAGATTTGTGGCACCGTCGCTTGAGTCACATGGGTGAGAAGGGCCTGAACTGTTTAGCGAAGAAAAATTGTCTTCGGGGTGTAAAAACAGCTCAATTGAAGACTTGTTCTCATTGCATGGCTGGAAAGCAACGACGGATCTCATTCAGTGGCAATTCATCTACAAGGAAAACTGATATTCTTAAATTGGTCCACGCCGACATATGTGGCCCATTCAAGGTGAAGACCCTTGGAGGTGCACTCTACTTCATCACATTTATCGATGACTGTTCTGGAAAATTGTGGGTGTATCCGCTGAAGTCGAATGATCAAGCTCTTATGTTCTTCAAGCACTTTCATGCTTTGGTTGAGAGGCAAACGGGGAAGAAACTGAAATACATCAAAAGTGATAATGATGGGGAGTACATCGGAGCTTTTGATGAGTATTGTCGATCTCATGGAATTCGTCATCAAAAGACTCCACCGAAGACACCACAACTGAATGGGGTAGCCGAACGGATGAATGAGACTTTGATGGAGAGGATCCAATGTGTGCTTTCGGAGGTGAAGCTCCTTGGATCGTTTTGGGGGGAAGCCTTGAGGGCCGTGGCTCATGTCGTCAACTTGTCACCACACGGTACCTTGAATGGTGAAGTTCCTGAAAAGATATGGACCGGAAAAGATGTATCCTACGATCACTTGCGCATATTCGGATACAAGGTCTTTGTTCACGTTCCTAAAGATGAAAGGACCAAGCGGGAGTCAAAGACCAGACAGTGCATATTTCTCGGTTACGGGGAAGACGAGTTTGGGTATCGACTGTATGATCCAATTGAGAAGAAGCTGGTTCCATTTAGGGATGTCGTGTTTGTTGAGAATGAGACTATAGAGGACATCGGCAAAGACTCAGAGTTTGTCTCCAAGAATGATGATAGTCGGGCACGTGATTCAGATCTTCTGCCGACATCTGTTCGTCAGCAGAATGAAAGTCAAGGCAATGCTGAAAATGAAGAAGATCACGAGACTGCAGTGCCCGAGAGTGATGAGGAAGAGGCTATTCCTCCTGACACTGCAGAGCCTATCGAGCCTGTTCCACTCCGACGATCCACGAGAGATCGAAGACCCCCTTCTCGTCTGTCAGCCGAGGAGTATGTGTTACTCACAGACGGAGGAGAGCCCGAGTACTTCGAGGAAGCTATGGAGGATGAACACAAGGCAGAGTGGATGGAAGCTATGCAATAATAGATGGCATCGCTACATGAAAATCACACATTTGAGTTGACAATGCTGCCAAAGGGAAGAAGAGCATTGAAGAACAAGTGGGTCTTCAGATTGAAGACAGATGAAAACAGCTCACAACCGAGGTACAAAGCAAGACTGGTTGTGAAGGGCTTCAATCAACGAAAGGGTATCGACTTTGACGGGATCTTTACACTAGTGGTAAAGATGTCTTCCATTCGAGTGGTACTCGGGTTGGCTGGTATTCTTGACTTGGAGGTAGAACAGATGGATGTGCGGACAGCATTTCTTCACGGTGACCTTGAAGAAGAAATCTACATGGAGCAACCGGAGGGATTCCTTGTCAAGGGGAAGGAGAACTTGGTGTGTCATCTCAAGAAGAGTCTGTATGGCTTGAAATAAGCACTAAGGCAATGGTACAAGAAGTTTGAGTCTGTCATGGTCAGTCAAGGCTATCAGAAAACGACCTCGAATCATTGTGTTTTTGTTCAGACTTTCTCAGAGGATGATTTGTTGTTCTTTTGCTCTATGTGAATGATATGCTGATTGTTGGGCATAATACTTCTCGGATCATGGAGTTGAAGCGACAGCTTGGGAAATCCTTTGCTATGAAGGATTTGGGACCGGCGAAGCAAATTTTGGGAATTAGAATTTTTCACGACCGCAAATCAAGGAAGCTATGGATGTCACAAGAGAGCTACGTGGAGAAAGTGCTTTAACGTTTCAACATGAAAAAGGCAAAATCAGTGAGCACACTGCTGGCCAATCACTTCAAGCTAAGTACTCATCAATGTCCCTCTACTGAAGATGAAAAGGCACGTATGAAAGGTATACCCTACTCTTCAGCCGTGGGTAGCTTAATGTATGCCATGGTGTGTACGAGACCGGATATAGCTTATACTGTGGGAGTTGTTAGTCGATTCTTATCAAATCCTGGTAAGGAGTATTGGTTCGCTGTAAAATGGATTCTGAAGTATCTTCGAGGAACTTCTAAGTAGTGTTTGTGCTTTGGAAGCAATGAGCCCTGCTGGTTGGATATACTGATGCAGATATGGCGGGTGATGTCGACTCACGGAAGTCTACTTCGGGATATTTAGTTATGTTTGCAGGATGAGCTGTTTCCTGGCAATCGAGATTGCAGAGATGTGTTGCTCTCTCCACTACTGAAGCGGAATTCATTACTATTACGGAGGCAAGCGAGGAGATGCTATGGATGAAGAAATTCATTCGGGAACTTAGTCTCAAGCAGAAACGGTATGTGTTGTTTTGCAATAGTCAAAGTGTAATCCATCTTAGCAAGAACTCATCCTTTCACGCCAAATCAAAGCACATTGATGTAAGGTATCAATGGGTGCGGAATGTTATTGACACGGGTTCATTGGTGTTGGAAAAGATCGGGACCGAGGAAAAATGGATCAGACATGATGACCAAGATATTACAAAAGGGGAAGCTTGCAACTTGCTGTGCTATCGCTGGGGTTACGGTGTATGGCTCCACACAGTCGTGAGGGGAAGTTTGTTGGGTTATGGGTCACTCCCCCGTGGGCCCTTATCCACATGATGAGGCGGGTGGAGGTCCATATCCTCACCGCATGGAAAAAGATCAAGTCGAGCTTGCTAGACGCTCGAGAGGATTTTTCAGTATGGCCGCCACTCGCCATGTGCTCGAGAGGAGCTTGAGTGGATTTTTCAGAATGTGCCCCGCTCGCTGTGTGCTCGAGAGGCGCTCGAGCGAATTTTCCAGAAGGTGCCCCGCTCGCTGGGCGCTCGCTAGGCGCTCGAGCGGGGGGCCGGTGCTTGCCCCGTGCTCGACAGCCGCTCATATAAAACATGGAATTTTCATTTTTAGGGTTATGCAAGCTATTTGAGCACCAATCCAGAGAAGAGAAAAGAGAGAAAAGAGAGAGAAGAAGAAGAAGAGGAAGAATTGAGCCTCCATTCGGGTTTTCAATCAAGTTCTAGTCTTCGGTAATCCCACGTACGAGATTCTTGCCGCTGTGAAGAACGTCTCCCGGGTTTTCATCTCTACTCTTATCCTTTATACTTATTGTACGGGTTGTCCACAGTTAGTTGATACTGTTTTTCATGTTTAGGGTTTGTGTAATCGATCAACTGCTGACAGTGAAAATTTCGGACTCTGTGTCCCGTGATTTTTCTCCCTCGTTTCATAAGGAGTTTTCCACGTAAAAATTGTATCTTTCTTGATTGTGATTGTTTATTGTGTGCTTGGTATCGTCTATCACTCATTTTATTACGGTTCAAACAAGCTTTTAAATCTAACACGAGGGCGTTCGGCTGCTCATCCAGAGCCAAATCCAAGGCAGGGTTTGGGTTCTTTTGGGAATGGCGCTCAGCCATTCCTCCCGTACCGTGGCGGAAACGGGAGCATGAAGCTCCCCCAAATAGTGACCAGATCTGTGCCCGAATCGCGCCCAGAGCCCCTCATGGAGGCAGAGCCTGAAAGCTTCACCTGACGCTCATCTGCTTCATCAACGGGCGCCCATTAGCACGAAGAAGAAACACCTCAGCTGGTAGAGTACAGAGCACTCACCTCGGTGCTCGTCCGCCCGAATTACACAGCTTCACCGAGGCAATATCCTGCGGCTCTTAACTGCACGGGTCCCATTCAGCTTGCTAGTCCCAGATGGGCAAGACCGTATTTGGCAGCGCGCCAGTATAACCGGGGCGGACAGGGCCCAATATCTCCATGCTTGCTTCGGTGTGTCTGCTAAGCCTCCGGATATCAGCGAGACTAACAGGTACACCGTCTAACCCAGAAGCAGGGACCTCTCCAAGCCGCCCCTCCGCGGGCGCCTCTTCAAGCCGCCCCTCCGTGGGCGCATCTCTAAGCCGCCCTCCGCGGGCGCATCCCCAAGAGGGATTTCCTCAAAGCCGCCCATCGTGGGCGCACGCGTAAGCCGCCCTCAACGGGCGCGTTCATGGAGCTCACACCTTCAATCACATCCCTCTCACACTCCCCTAATTCTCGCATTTTATGCATGCATCCCTCCGTTTATTGCGGAAGAAATCTGACTTGAGCGTCGGAGTGTCAGCGGGGGATAACCCCCCGTCGACCTCTGACCTCTTGTTTGTTGTTTGTATTGTACAGGTCCAGGTTCAGAGTTACGGAGACCGAACCCTTCACCCGACGCCACCGCGAGCTTAGGAATCCGAAGGATCCCTAATCCGTACGGCAACCGCAGACTCGGGACGCAACATTTGTGCCATCTGTGGGAAACGCAACAAAAAGCCTAGCGTCTCCCTTTAATACTCAATCTCACATATAAAAGCAGACAGTACTCAAGTTCCAGTCAGCGCCTTTGCTCAGACCATGGCCTCCTGTGGCGAAGATCCCGCACTGGGTAGCCATGCCCATGGGCTCGATTCCTTAACCCCGGAAGGATAGAGAAGATCAACATCCGGAACGCAAATCATTTCCCGACGACCCTTCATCGATTAGGCCATGCCTGGGGGCTCCGCCCTCTAACTCTAAGATGGCCAAGGGATATCAGCATCACGCACGCGAGCCGCCATATCGGCCGGAGGCGAAGCCCCCCATAGGCGACAAACCCCCTTTTGTTTTTCGGGTAGCCGCGCGGACGTACGATCGACCCCAGGCATGAAAGGCACTCGCTGTTCAGCGAGGTATGTTGGATCTGTGATCCCCAGACCATTCACACATGCCGAAAGGTATAAACACTGGGGGCTTCACCCCTCAACTCCCTGGCGGCCAGAGAAAGCCAGCATCATCAAAGGATCTGTCGTGCGTCACCCAACCAATTCGGGTAGAGGATCAAACCCTTCAGAGCGTAGAGGCATAGGCTGGAGCGCCTAACAGAGCACCCCGACAACCCTCCGAAGTGGTACGCGTAGACCATATGCCCGGAACTTTGGACAGGACCCGAAGGCGTAGCACGACGCCTGCTAACAAACACCTGCGATGGTTCCACGCCGAACCCAGGTAAGTCTTACATGCATCATGCTGCTTATTTGAATCACGTTTCCATTGATAAAATGTGTTATTATCTGTTCATACGCATGATTGCATAACATGACATAAAAAATACGACCTAGATTGCCCCTAAATCGGGCGGACAAACGTCCGTCCGTAAAATCGGTCCTTGGCCCAGTGCCAGGCGGTTCAAACGCGACTGTCTCAGGACTTCGTCTCCGCGCCAGACGGCCCCATGCATCTTGGCTCCGCGCCAACAGGCCCAAGCGGCCCCTTGCGCTTTAGCTCCGTGCCAGACGGCCCGAAAACAGCCATCCGCAGGCTAAGACATCTCATTCAAAGGACCCAGGCGGTCCGTCAATTAGGCTCCGCGCCGACAGGCCCAAGCGGCCCATTGCGCTTTGGCTCCGCGCCAGACGGCCCGGAAACAGCCATCCGTAGGCTAAGACGTCTCATCCAAAGGACCCAGGCGGTCTGTAAAACAGGCTATGCGCCAACGACCCAGGCAGTCAAAACATCAAGTCTGGGGGCTTTTGAAGTCCCCAATCTACGGTGAGCAAAACCTTAGGGGGCGTGCAGCGACTTTCTTGTACAGAAGAGAGCACCTTCAGTCTACAATGGTCGTGGGCTGGGACCTTAACTTGGTGATTATAGCGCATTGAGCAGTGGCCACACACCTCTCGCAATTGTACGCAACCAAGGCCTAGACCCCGGAGTCCGGTTACCGTGGCCTGACAACCGCGCTGACCCTCGTTGCGGCTCCAGGGGCTTGGCGACGACATCCGCTTCACCGGATCGAGCCCCCCAAATGCGTGATTTGCAATGACATTCTATGACGAAGGACGAGTACAGCGTAAGAAGGCGCCTGGATGGGGCCTTGGCAATAATAGCTTTACAAGCTTAGTCGAAAGACAGGAGATGTGATCTCTAAAGCTGCGGCACGGAGACGTCTCATTCCTCTGTCCTGCCAGCACCGGAGCTCTTAGCCTCCGCTCATCATGACGGAGATGTTTCATTCCTCCATCTTGCCAGCACCGGAGCTCTCAACCTTCGCTCATCATGACGGAGATGTCTCATTCCTCCATCCTGCCAGCACCGGAGCTCTCAGCCTCCGTTCATCATGATAGAGATGTCTCATTCCTCCGTCCTGTCAGCACCGGAGCTCTCAGCCTCCGCTCATCATCACGGAGATGTCTCATTCCTCCGTCCCGCCAGCATTGAGACGTGCCACCGCTCTGTAGCGTTGAGGCGACGCTCCGCTCGTCGACACAGAGATGCTCATTCCTCTGTGCCCCTCTCTCTTCAGCATCGAGTTGCAGCCTCCGCTCTTCAGCGCCGAGGCGCAGCCTCTGCTCCTGTGTACGGAGACGTCTCATTCCTCTGTCCCGCCAGCATTGAGACGTGCCATCGCTCTGCAGCGTTGAGGCGACGCTCCTCTCGTCGACACGGAGATGCTCATTCCTCCGTGCCCCTCTCTCTTCAGCATCGAGTTGCAGCCTCCGCTCTTCAGCGCCGAGGCGCAGCCTTTGCTCCTGCGCACGGAGATGTCTCATTCCTTCGTCCCACAGCACGAAGATGTCTCATTCCTTCGTCCTGTCGGCACCGGGGCTCTCAGCCTCCGCACTTCATCACGGAGACGTCTCATTCCTTCGTCCCACAGCACGGAGATGTCTCATTCCTTCATCCTATTGGCACCGGGGCTCTTAGTCTCCGCACTTCATCACGGAGATGTCTCATTCCTCTGTACCCCTCGTTCTCGAGCGTTGAGGCACTGCCCTCCGATCATCGTGTTGCGAGGCGCCCTCGTTCTCGAGCGTTGAGGCACTACCCTCCGATCATCGTGTTGCGAGGCACCCTCGTTCTCAAGCGTTGAGGCGCTGCCCTCTGATGATCGCGTTGTGAGGTGCCCTCGCTCTCGAGCGTTGAGGCACTGCCCTCCGATCATCGTGTTGTGAGGCTCCCTCGCTCTCGAGCGTTGAGGCACTGCCCTCCAATCATCGCGTTGTGAGGTGCCCTCACTCTCAAACGTTGAGGTGCTGCCCACCGATCATCGCATTGTATGCCGCGCTCCGCTCTTCAGCGTCGAGGCGCTGCGCTCCGCTCTTCAGCGTCGAGGCGCCGCCCACCGTTCTCCAGCATCGAGGAGCTACCCTCCGCTCGTCAGTACGGAGATGCTTATTCCTTCGTACTTCTCCCTCTTCAGCGTCGAGGCGTCCTCCGCTCTTCAGCATCGAGGTGCCACCCTGCACTCTTCAGCGTCGAGGCGCCGCCCTCCGCTCCCGAGAGTCGAGGCGCCGCCCTCCGCTCTTCAACATCGAGGTACCGTCCTCCGCTCTCAAGCGTCGAGGAGCCGCCCTCCGCTCTTCAGCGTCGAGGAGCCGCCCTCCGCTCTTCAGCGTCGAGGAGCCGCCCTCCGCTCGTCAGTACGGAGATGCTCATTCCTCCGTACTCCTCCCTCTTCAACGTCGAGGCGTCTTCCGCTCTTCAGCATCGAGGTGCCGCCCTGCGCTCTTCAGCATCGAGGCGCCGCCCTTCGCTCCCGAGCGTCGAGGTGCCGCCTTCCGCTCTCCAGCATTGAGGAGCCGTCCTCCGCTCGTCAGTACGGAGATGTTCATCCCTCCATACTCCTTTCTCATTTCTCCACTCTCAAGCGTCGAGGCGCTGCCCTCTGATCATCATGTTGCGAGGCGCCCTCATTCTCGAGCTTTGAGGCGCTGCCCACCGATCATCGCGCTCAAGCGTCGAGGCACTGCCCTCCGATCATCGCGTTGTGAGGCGCCCTCGTTCTCGAGCGTTGCGGCGCTGCCCACCGATCATCGCGTTGTGAGGTGCCCTCGTTCTCGAGCTTTGTGGCGCTGCCCACCGATCATCGCGTTGTGAGGCGCCCTCGTTCTCGAGCGTTGCGGCGCTGCCCACCGATCATTGCGTTGTGAGGCGCTCTCGTTCTCGAGCGTTGCGGCGCTGCCCACCAATCATCGCGTTGTGGGGTGCCCTCGTTCTCGAGCGCTGCGGCGCTGCCCACCGATCATCGCGTTGTGAAGTGCCTTCGCTCTCGAGCTTTGAGGCGCTGCCCACCGATCATCGCGTTGTGAGGCGCCCTTGCTCTCGAGCGTTGAGGCGCTGCCCTCCGATCATCGCGTTGTGAAGTACCCTCGCTCTCGAGCATTGAGGCGCTGTCCTCCGGTCGTCGCGTTGTGAGGCGCCCTCGCTCTCGAGTGTTGAGGCGCTGCCCTCCGATCATCGTGTTGGAAGGCGCCCTCGTTCTCGAGCATTTAAGCGCTACCCTTCGATCGTCGCGTTGTGAGGCGCCCTTGCTCCCGAGCTTGAGGCACCACTTTCTGCTCATCAGTACGAAGATGCTCATTCCTCCGTGCTCCTCTCTCTGCACCGTCGAAGCGCCCCCCTCCGCTCCTCAGCGTCAAGGTGCAGCCTCAGTACTTCCGCGTCCAAGCACAGCCTTTGCTCCTCAGCACGGAAGTTCTCAGTCCGCCATTCAGACAGGAGACCCACCGTCCTCCCGAAAAGTAAGAAGTCCCATCATCTAGACATCATAGTTGCCCGACAAAAGTTGCCGAGACACCTGGCATGCCCAGCAATGTGAAAATCAGAAGCCGTCTGGAAAAAGAATACGCATGACAACCCGCGCAGCACCGTCCCCTCATTACATGCCGAGGGTTGAAATTTTCAATCACTTGGCATGGGGGGCTAGTGTTGGGTTCGGTATTACGGGCCAACCCGAAACCAGAGGCGTACCGAAGAAGTCTCGCAAAGGCAGAAAATATTTTCGTTTTGGCGGGAAGATTATTCCTGGCGGGAGTTTTTGGGGTCATTCTGGAGGGAAAGCATTCATCCTCTTCCCGATAAAAGGACCAGCCCCTGCACAGGAAAAGAAGGGCAGAAGGGGAGGGGAAAAGACCACTATTCCTGACTCCACTTTCGGCCAAGCCAGGGACTCTCTCTCTCTCTCTCTCTCTCTCTCTCTGTTCTCATCTTCATGAAACGAAGAAGAACAAAACTCGGCAGGGAGGAGAACGAGCACGATTCAGTCGTCAGTAAGCCAGGCAACCCACGGAGCTCTTTCCGCCGATGACCTGAAGCTCCTCCACTGCCGTCGTCCCCAGAAGAATAAGGCGCAGAGCTTTCCTGCTGATGGCACTCAACGATTCCCTGAAAATCGGCGTGGGGTGTAGCCCAAAGCTCACTATCCATGGCGACTGGCACATTTCCTCCTTTCCTGACCCAAGCGGGGCACTCGGCGGTCCTGGCGACCAAATCCTGCAATTCCCCCTTTTAGTCGATGCTGGACAGAGCTTCCCCATAACAAGGTTCCACGAACCTCCTCCCAGGGCATTCGGCTGCTCACCCGGAGCCAAATCCAAGGCAGGGTTTGGGTTCTTTTGGGAATGGCGCTCAGCCATTCCTCCCGAACCGTGGCGGAAACGGGAGCATGAAGCTCTCCCAAATAGTGACCAGATTTGTGCCCGAATCGCGCCCAGAGCCCCTCACGGAGGCACAGCCTGAAAGCTTCCCCTGACGCTCATCTGCTTCATCAACGGGCGCCCATCAGCACGAAGAAGAAACACCTCAGTCGGTAGAGTATAGAGCACTCACCTCGGTGCTCGTCCGCCCGAATTACACAGCTTCCCCGAGGCAATATCCTACGGCTCTTAACTGCACGGGTCCCATTCAGCTTGCTCGGCTTAGATGGGCAAGACCGTATTTGGCAGCGCGCCAGTATAACCCGGGCGGACAGGGCCCAATATCTCCATGCTTGTTTCGGTGCGTCCGCTAAGCCTCCGGATATCAGCGAGGCTAATAGGTACACTGTCTAACCCAGAAGCAGGGACCTCTCCAAGCCGCCCCTCCGCGAGGGCCTCTCCAAGCCGCCCTCCGCGGGCGCATCCCCAAAAGGGATTTCCTCAAAGTCGCCCATTGCGGGCGCACGCGTAAGCCGCCTTCAACGGGCGCGTTCATGGAGCTCATGCCTCCAATCACATCCCTCTCACACTCCCCTAATTCTCGCATTTTACGCATACATCCCTCCGTTTATTGCGAAAGATATCTGACTTGAGTGTCGGAGTGTTGGCGGGGGATAACCTCCCGTCGACCTCTGACCTCTTGTTTGTTATTTGTGTTATGCAGGTCCAGGTTTAGAGTTACGGAGACCAGACCCTTCACCCGACGCCACCGCGAGCTTAGGAATCCGAAAGCTCCCTAATCCGTACAGCAACCGTGGACCCGGGACGTAACAGTAATTATAAAAATAAAAGAGATATTTGAAGTTGTATCAACTATTAGAGTATTAATATAATGAGTCATACTATGAAACTCTTGAAATCGCTAATTAAATGAAGAATTAGGCAAGATGCGGATGTGTCTAAAAATCCATTTGGGTTTATGCCCGGGCACTTAACCGTTAAAACTGTACATTTTTTGAGAACAATAACACAAAAATTTGGGGAAACGGAAAGAAATTTACATATAATTTCCCTTAATCTAGAAAAGACTAGCATATGATGCCTAAGTCATATGTTAGAGAAGAAAATTTTGATATCTAAAATTTTCAAATTTTATTGTTATGTCTAAATGGATTATTAAATTACAATATTTTATTTTTAGATTGGTTTTAATATTTGGTCATAATTTGTTGAAAATATGTTTATGATATATTTATCTAACTTGAATTTTATTTTGAGTCAATTGAGATTTTTTCTTGTCTAAGACTAACTTGAATTTTAATATTTTATGGGTTACGTGGATTTAAATTAAGAATGTGATAATCCAATTAATATTTTTGGGTCTTGTGGGTCAACATTATGGATCTAAGTGGCATGTAGGTGGCCTTACTTCAAGAGGGTTGATGGGGTCATAATTTTTTTTTTTTTTTAAAAAAAAAGAAGAAAATTTGGAAGAGAGAAAGGTAGCTAAATCAGGCAAGTAATCTGAAAATATGTGCCGAAGAGTGTTGAGGAAGAGATGATCCCAGTAGCGACCAAGTTTTGGTCATTGTGATCATATCTTGTTGCTTATAATAATCTGAATTTCATATTAGTAGAAACTAGAAACTTGATGATGTTATGTTGTTCATTGCGCGTAAACCCGTGTAAGAGAATCTACGGGAGCATCAATACGTGATGCTAAAGCATGGAAAGCACGGTGTGCGCTTGCTGTATGTGCTTGATCCGTGGCCCCTGAACTAGCCACTCAATTGTTGTTGTGTAGCATCACTTGGATTGATGTTTGGCAACTGACGGCTGCATGACAGAACATAACGGAACGCAAACAACAGGTTGAGAACTTGTATGCTGTTGTTGTGTGATGTGGAATAATATAACAATAGCTTGTATCAACGTGTGACAGTGGCTTTGCTAATGAGTAAACTGAACGTGCACTTGAGCTGATCTGTAATGTCTGTTTGGTGCATCATTGCTGATGCCGGTATGCTGCAAGAGCTGCTGTGGAGTAAAGTGAATTGTTTTGCTGATCTTTTTCTGTAGCACTCGAGCTGTTGCAGCGACTTTTACGTGCCAGTGACAGAACTTGATCGTGCTGCTTGAGCTAAATTGATATGAAGTTCTCTGTTTCTGGTGCAGATATTTTCCTAAACTGATGTGCTGCTCCCACAGCTAAGATGCCGATGCATTTGCTGTTGTATTGAACATATGAACATCACATATTTTAACAATCTGTGCTTCCTTCATTTCATCCTTGTCAATGATGGTGAGATCATTTTCTATCATGAACACGTCCTTAACCCAAATTCTGAAATTAAAGTATCTCATAATCAAAAGTTTAATCATGAACTCAAATCCAATTCAAATGTCGGGACATGATCCTATAACAATGCCATTAAACAGTCCGATAATAAATATAACAAAACCCAAAATCTAATTATCTCATCGAAAAGTGGTTTCAAGTAACTCATGCCTGAAATAACAAAAATCTAAAAATAAGGATAAGCATCTTTAACCTAAAAACAAAATATTAAGCATATATCTGAATGTACATTCTCTATTACGGCCATAATGCAGACTTTTCAAAAATCGAATTAACAAACTCTTAATCTAATAATTAAAATACAACTAAAATACCTTAAAAACTAATTCTTCCGAAAAGCCTCTTCTACGTTTCAAATTTTTATAACTACATTCAAACCTGTTAATTTAAAAGGTTAATAAAAGATCATAATCGTGAGCCTAACACTCAATAAAATATGTATAAATTTTATATATGTGGATATAGTGAATGAAGATACTGATGCGTCCCTAGATTTAAATTATAGAACGAATTAGGGAGTTGCTTGGACTTCCCGAAAGGTCGAGTTGAAGCGGGTCAAATCTTTGTCAATTTAAACTAGGATCCTATATATCACAATTAGTGAATAAGAGGTTAGAGGATGACAGAATTTACTACCTGATATATTCCTGACAATCAAGTCAGAAATCTTTCTCACACAAATAGGAGAATGAATGAATAATGTGTAGATGCTTATTTCAAATGATTGAGTGTTTACGGTGGGCAGAGCTCCAGTAAGTGTACTCGGTTGGGGAGTGGCTTAGAGATAAATGATTGAACTCCGATGGGTATATTCGATTAGAGAGTGGCTTAAAGATGAAGAATTGAGTTCCGATGAGTCACTCAGCTAGGGAGCAGCTAAGAGATGAAGGATTAAGCTCTGATGAGTGCACTTTGTTGGGAGAAGTTTTGAGATGAAAGATTGAGTTTTGATGAGTGCGCTTAGTTGGGGATGGCTTAGAGATGAGGATTGAACTCCGATGAGTATGCTCGACTAGGGAGTGACTTAGAGATGAAGGATGAGTTCTGATACATGTGCTAAATTGGGAAGCGGCTAAAAGATGGATAATTAAGCTTTGATGGGTACGCTCGGTTAGGGAGTGGCTTTGAGATGGACGCTTGTGTACATACAGGCTGAATGGCTTGAGAAGTGATGCACTTGAAGGTAGAGTGACTTGAGAAAAACCAGTTTAATACTTCAGGGATGCTTGAGGGCAGGAATTCTTCACCTCTCTCTTTTTCCTGCAGGGAGAAGAGAGATTTTTTGAGTTGGAGCCGATGTATCCTTTCTTGGGCCTCATGGCTAATGTCTGTTGCCCTAAAGGTTTGATTGAGCTGTCTGCTTGAACGTGCCCTAAGGTAAGTATGGCAACCATAGTTTTTCTTAAAAACATTGGAGGACTGGGCTTGCTTTCCCAGAGCGATACACTGTGCAGGCAGATATTTTATGGATATTAACTAGGCTATTAGGACAGCTGTCATGGCTTCTGAGTTGGAAGAGCCTTCACTGATTAGTCGTAATTGCTTGTTTATTGCTACGTGATATCGGGTCATGCTTCTTAGGTCAGCCTCAGTGCCTATTGGACCTTAGGCTAAGGGAGTGTCCCACTAGGCTTCCTTTTCTTGGGGCCTTGGACTCGGAAGAACTTCTACTGGACTATAACTTTCGAGGTGCTTTTCCCTAGGCCTGATTTCGGGTTGGCCTGTAGGTTATCGGACCCTTCACTAACCCCCATGCTATGATGTTTCAATTTTTAATTCCCGGCATGTCATGATGGGATGCCACTTGCAGGTCTATGCACACCTTCCTTTTCCAGGTGTTCTACAGATTTTTGCTCTGATTGATAGGATTTGGCACCAATTCGGTTCTCTATCGATGGCGATTCTTCGTTGAGGACGATCTTCTGGCATCAGCACAATCTCCTCAATTTAAAACTTGTAAATCTCCTCCTCTTGTTATAAGTGCAGGGGCTCTCAATGCCTCATATCATGAATCATCTCTACCAGCCAAGTGGTGTAAGAGTTAGGAGATGGCATGGAGCCTACACAACCGCAAGCTGAGACAGACATAAATTCTTCACCAATGCACAAAGTTGGAGTTGAGGATGCGCCTAATATTTGCCTTGGTTCCAAATTCATGAGCTGGCCGCTAGCATTGACTGTGAGCTATCTGAGTCTTAGGCGAGATTGAAGAGCTCACAGAGAAAAAAATCTCGGGCTCTAGATTGGATGGCCTCGCTATGATGATGCACTTTGGAAGCCCTAGTAGCAAGAGGAAGGGGAGCCGAGGGAGTGTTGCTGCTGTTGAGGCTTTAGATTCTCGAGCGAGTTGCTAGTGTCAACCATGAGTTATCTGAATCTTAGGTGAGATCCAACAGTTCACAGAGAAAGAAATCTAGGGCTTTGAATCGGATCTCCTCGTTGCGACGATGTGCTTCGGAAGGCCAAGCAGTGAGAGAGATGGAGAGCAGAGGCAGCGCTGTCGCTGTCAAAGCTTCGAGTTCAGATGAGGCCACTGACATCAACCATGAGATATCTGACTATTAGGCGAGATTTAAGAGCTCACGGAGGGAAAAATCTTGGACTTCGGATCAGATCACCTCATTGCGAGAACGTGCTTTAAAAGGCCAAGCGGTGAGAGAGATGGAGAGCTGAGGGAGCGCTACCACTACTAAGGCTTTGTCTTCAGACCAGGCCACTGGCTTCAACCATGAGCTGTTTGAATCTTCAGTGAGATCCAAGAGTTCATAAAGGAAAAAGTCTCAGGCTCTGGATTGGAACACCTTATTGCGAGGACGCATTTCGGGAGACGCAACAGCAACTCACTGTTCTCTGAAGTGAGAATGCTTGGCTTGTAGGAGAGCTCCGACCTAGCAGACTACCTAGAGGCAGGAGAGGGCTTACTCCATGCACATCGGGGGGCCTCCAACCCTAGGATAGTTGTCTGAGCGGTAGGTGTAGGCAGCTTTTCACATACGTTTTTGAGACTAGCTAATACTCTTGATATACACTTTAAATTTTTAATGAATCAACTAGATTGCTTTTGTAATATCTCGAATCTCTATTTAATTTATTTTGTATAAAAATTATTATTTTGAGTGTAT
>JAODPA010120795.1:0-18093 GCA_025585075.1 Nepenthes mirabilis | reverse complement strand
TAATATTATCCGGTGTTTTCTTTTGACAGTGAGTCGCCGACAATCATTTTATCCAGAAAACCGAAAGTTCGATGCTTTACAGTCTTCTTATCCGTTTAGCTTTTACGGTTGCGTATATATACACGTCTCAGTTGTCGCTTCCGAAAGTACCTGCAATTTCTCCATTATTCCCTCTTTTCGCCAAAAAAAACAACAAATTTGCGGTTTTCAAATTCAATTTTATATTTCAAAAGCATGGAAACTGGTGATAACTGATGATATTCGAGCACGGTTTCATCCATCTGAAAAGTCTCGATGCTATTTTGATGAGTAGTTCTCCAAAATCTGGAATTGTTGTTAGGGAGGAGATGAAGATTTGATGTGGAGAGAGAAAGATGGAAATGGAATTAATCCCTCAATTTCGAGTTCAGATGCCTCAGGTTATGAGGAATAGCAATTCCTTAGTCGGCGTCGTTCGCGTTTCTCCGTCTTCTGGGTAAAATTACTGAGCTTAGACGATGTTTTGTTGATTCATTCACCGAGTTATGCTATACGGTGTCGCAGTTTCTTCGTGTTTGATCTTCTTATTTAGCTCTTTTTTGTTTGATGTTCTATAGCGTGTGCAAGTTCGTCTCGACAAATATGGTTTTAATTTCCTATTCTTGACTATGAGTGGTGAATGCCCCTTTATTATTATTATTTTTTTGTGGCAGCTTTTTGAAAATTGATTGGCAAATTTGGGTCTTATGATTTCTGATTTGAGTTACTAATAGAATCGACAAGAGCTGACGCATGCTCAGATTCCAAATACTGTAGCGAAATTATGGAATCGTTCATTTAGCTTTGGACAAAACTGAATTTTTTTTAGCCCTTTGTTTTTGGTGGAAGTGCTACAACCAGACCAAAGATTTGAGTTATATGCCCAGTTGTGTGCGCGCACATGGGCTTCTGTGCGTCTTCCGCCCCTCTTCTATTTTTCCACTAGCAAATTCGTTGGCTCCTATCTTGGGTATTTGATCTGCTTAGAAAGGAGATGCTTTTGCGCAGCAAAGTTAGAAAAAAAAGGAAATTTTTTTTACATTGCTAAACATAAATTTGTTGCTGTTTAGAGATCAATTCTCTAGATGAGTTTAATTGGATCAATGACCGATTCAACCATATTTTGGGTCGCTGTTTTCATAATGACGTTATGCTAGATAGAAGCATGCTTTGTGTTGATTCTGTTACGGCGGCATTATGTTTGCTTTTGGTAGTCTAGCAAAACCATCTTTAGCTGAATCGTTTAGGACCAGTATAGTTGCAAAGTATAGCTTTCTGTTTTCATTTTTCCTAACGATAAGTGAATGACATATTCATTCTTTGATGATTGGAAACTGGACACACACACACATACAAAAAATAAAAGTAGAGATATGACATGTTTTTAATGTGTATACTGTCAAAGAAGGGGGAAGCATTCTCCAAATGTTATTTCCATTCTACAGTTTTTTTTTTGGGGGGAGGGGACTCCACTCCTGTTGGGCCACTCAAATCCTATAAATGAGATAAATTTATTTTGTGGGAAGAAGTGTTATATTACTTGAGCAAAAGAAATGTAAGGGGTTAGATCCCTACAAATAAAACTTCCTGTTTGAGTTTGCATTCATTCCAAAAGTTTATAAATATCAAGGAATAGCTAGTGTTGTGTTATTATGAAAATGGTGTTACAAGATATTTTGGGTGAGAGTGTGAGAGAATTTTTGCAACTTTTCTCTTTTCAAAAAATTATGTTATAAAAGTTTTATAGTGGATTTTTTAATAGACTTTGGTCCCACGGTTTTTACTTCTCATCCTGCAGAGGTTTTCCATGTTAAAATTCTTGTATTGTTGTTGTGTTTATTTTTATTCTTGGGAGTGGGATTCAAAAATCCCAACATTTCAGTCCTTGAGGAATTGGTCACCAGGAATAATCACTACCTAGTGAGAACTGCTAACCCATGACAATGAAATGCTAATTGATGTTATATTAAGTTATGACTGTTGCATCCCAATTAACTCCCCAATGATAATTGATTGAATCAATAAAGATGTTATACATGCGATTAGAGGACAACAGAGATGATAAAATCATGACTTCAGAGGACACAATAAACAAATGGCTTTTGTATTGTTATCACAGTTAGTTTGCATTTATCATCATTTTTTGTACAATTCTAGACCTTAGTTGTTCTTTTGGGCATGAGCGGATGTAAGGGAATGATTTCTTCTCTAGAAGGTGCTTGATTCATTAATTCTAGTAGGTAATAAGGTTACCTTGGAAATCCAATCCCTTGACTATGTATAACTTAGTTGCCCACATGAAGTTGGAGTATATGATTCACACCCGTGCAAAAAATCCACTGGCTGTTTCCATGCTAATGATATTGTTGTTATTTTCTAGATAAGTAGATTAAATTGGATGAAATTCAATTATCAACACTATCTTCTGATTCTTAAAGTCCTAAGATTGAGGCATTGCATTCTCTAATGCTTACAAGCTTAACCAAGCCTTCTCCAACATTTCTTTTGGCTTGCCAATTATACAGTTAGTATTATATTCTGTAAGTTAGTATATACAAGGGGGATTGGGTAAAAAAAAAAAAACTCAAAGCTGTTCTGTGGTGATTTATTCTGCATCCTTTTCTTTGTATGCTACATGAGATACTATGTGTAGATGGCGAAACAGAAAATTGAGCATCTATAATCTCGACAAGGTCTGTCTCTGTGTCTCTTATCCCTCTGTCTGATACAATTATGATATTGCTTATTATTATTACTGGATAGACATCTGCCTTTTCTGCATTTTTATATGCTTCTTGAATTGAATTCATTTGTTATAATATTATGTGTTTGTCATTCTTCTTGTAGAGAAACCTTTCCAGTTTCATCCTCCAGATGGAAATCACTTGAAGTTCGACATGATGATGGTCAATGCATTCGACAGCCCGCTGTCTCCACAAGTGATGGCATGAAGCTACCTGAGCTCTCTTTCAACAGGTTGCAGCCAAGTGACCAAGAATATGGTGAATTGCAGAGGCATAATTTTGGTAGGTTTGTTGCTCGGGAAGCTGTCCTGGATGAAGAATATTGGGTTAGTTATTGCCTTCCCATTCATTTACTAAGCAGCATTACATTGTGTTTAACATGTCTTAAATTACATCCGTATATGTTTTGCTTTTGTGTTTCTATCTGCCTGGCAGACGGCGGCATGGCTGCGTGCAGAAGCTCATTGGGAATCTGTATCATATATGCGGTCAGTTTCTTTTTTCTGGCTTACATATTATTTCCTTGTATGTGGAAGCTATATAGAATGCTGTTGCAAGCATGCAGGCACATTTATATCACAATCATCCGTATTTCTATATCTTTCATCAATTAATCTCTTTTTCTTCGCTTTGTAGCTCTTTCTTTCTGTCCCTCTTTTTCTGGAATGAAGAATTCCATTATGATAATTGCTCTTATTTTTTCAGGCACATTGATAATTATAAAAGGAAGTATGCTGAGCAGGTCAGTTCATGTGGTGCTAGCTTAGTGTGATCTACTATCGTAACCAACAAATTTTGTCATATAATTAAATGTAAACACTGTAAACTCAAATGTAAGTTTATTCAGAGTACATGAGGGTTCCTTGTGAACTCAAACATTTGTGCCATTATCAAATGTAGGATCCTGAGAGAGGTTGTGATGCTGAATCATTAAAACCGTATAACATCCTCTGAGAACATCTTAAAACTGATTCTAGTGTTTTCTGCTATTCCCTTAATCTTTGTTTTTTGCAATCTTTTTATCGGATACTGTGTTTTTACCGAGTTCTTTCACTGTTATCTTAAGTCTCTAAATTGAATTAAGTGCACAATCTATTCGGCCTCAACATCTCCTTGGCATTGTTTTCTTTTATGCATTGTCTAACTTCTTCTTCCTTCAAAGTCCAAAGAACAATGGCATGAGAACATCGCAAGTCTGTTGTCACACTGTTTATTGCATTAAGCTCTAGTAATTAACCAAGAGCAATAGACTGTAAAAATGAAATTGTTTGCATCAAATGAACGTGCACCCTTTCTCTTATGATATACTACCAGCCCTTTCCCGCAATTGGAACTGTTATTTATTTGTGCGTCACGCAAGGACACAATTTGAAGGCTACATTGAAGGCTTCAAGTTCCATCAAATCTATGTCGCTAATGCTTTTGGTAGTAGAAGTATCTTACAGAAAGTGCAACATGCTTTGTATTGTTCCTATTACTACCCTAACGTGGAATACATGTAAAGGAAATAATTGGTGTTTGAGATTGTACGGAATCAATCCATTAATTTTAGGATATTTCTATAATTTAGACAATTTTTTAGATGATTTTTTTCTAATTTTGTAGGTTTTTAAAGATATATTTTTAGGAAGGTTCTTGATAAATTTTAGTCTTTTACGATTAGGAAAGTAGTTCATATTCATTTAGGTTTTCTTTAATATTGTTTCATTCTCCGAGCATCTTTAGTATGGAAATGAGGAACAATTAATCAGTTTATTAAGTGGAATATGAATTGGAAATTCGGAATTTCTCATTGTTCTTGATTGGTAAAGTTCGCACTTAGTTGCAACCCTAATCTGCTGAAAACTAGTTTTCAAACAAACCAACGTTTCCAAACACTTCTTTTCCACTTGAAACCCTGCTGACAACTTTCCCCATAGTCTGCTCAAACCACCACGACAATTGGTTTTGCTTGCCCTCAGAACTGCAAAGTCCTCCACTGCAAGGGATTCATTTTCTTTCTTTCAAACAGAGACCTGACTTCTCTGTTTCTTCTTTTCAGCACGGAGTGTGGCTTAACTTGTTGGGTAAAGCAAGTCGACTGTGGCTCTATTTTTGAACAGGCCTGCACCTTCCTTTCTGTTATTCAATTAGTATTTCCATCAGTTCTTGGGTTTATCATTTAACAGCAGCTTTGTTTACCATGGTTTCAGAGGCTCCATGGAGAAAAAAAATTCTTAGGATTGGAATTTCGGGGAAAAGTTAATCAAATTAACTGTGCCCTTCAATATTACGGCACTCAACTTGAAAAGTATGACGCTCAATTTTGCAATTACAATGTGAATGCCTAAAAGTATTCCAGGTTAATTGAAATGTAAATTAGTTGTTCTTGGAAACCAGTCTATTTTTTTCCCGAAGATTTCTTTGCCTTACTTGGTATAAGCCTGCTATCTTCTTTGATTGGTTTCATACAATTGAGGATCAATTTGCTTATTGAGACGTGTGTGATGAAGAAAAAATGAACTTCACCCCGACATATCGTAAAGATTGTGCTAAGTTTTGTAGGGGTTGACTGTTGTATCCAACACAAAGAACCCGTGATAACTTGGCGTTTTATGAAGGTACTCATGGTCAGGAACTTTGCTCTGACCACTTATAAGAGGATGTTTTTCAAGCAACCCTAATTAGTAGGACTTAAGGTTTTATTATTGTAATTGTAATTGTCTATGTTTTTAAAGCTGATTCCAAGAGTTGCTCACAACAATGACCAAGGAAAAAGCAGAGATTCAAGATAATGAAAAATTGGAAGAGCCTGTGGATTCAGTAAATGATTAAAAGCTTGAGCATTAACGTGATGTGATCCAGACAGTTCAACATATCAGGTCCTTCCTTCCAGATGAGTTCTTCAATTTGGTGCCAAACAAGTTGTTTCACACACACCCCTTTTATTATGGGAGCTGAAGAGGACCTACCTTTGTTTTGACAGTTTGGTAGGTGAGTGTTTTTCGTTTTTTTTTTTTTTGTTTTTTTTTAAGAGAGGGAGAATAATGCAGAATGCCAAATACATGTAGAGCAATTACTTAGTATTTCGGATTGCCAGGAATCAATTCATTAGTTTGAGAATATTGATATAAATTAGACGATTTAAGATTTTTCAGTGTCTGTATGTTCTTAAAATATTTATTTTTAAGAAGATTCTTCATTATTCAAAGTCTATTTAGGATTAGGATAAATATTATTAGTGCACTTAGAATTAGGAAGTTATTGTCATAGTTCGTTTAGGTTTCCTTTAATATATTCTCATTTCCTAAGCATCTTTAGTCTGTAAATTTAGGCTGATGTAATCTTTTATTAGGGGGAGTTGAAATTTGGAAATTTTGTCTTCTTAAATTTGAGATTTCATTAGGGGGTGTATTCATTTTGGGAAAAATTTGGGAGCCAAGTTCACAGAAAGGCAAACTTCAAATTTTCTTTTCTTTCTTTTATTGTTCGTGTGTGGAATAATATCAGTCTAATTGGATTCCAACCAATGAATAGATGTTTTCAATCTAATTGGAAGGCTTTGTTCACAGATCTGGGATTAAGGCTCATAATCCCAATTCTGATTTCCGTTCTAATGAAGTTGGAACTGGGTTGGCATAATAATTTGTTTGATCAGATTGTGCAAAGGATTGAAGATAGATTTACAATCTTAATTGTTAGATTGGTTGGCTTCCAACACTAGGCATTGCCTGTTGTTCTGGAGGAGTTGGTAATTGGTCACAACTCACGGGCATGGGTGATAGTGCAAAATATCTCTTAAATCTTATCAAATTCTTACACTATGAAGAGGGTTCATAAGATTTAAATCCTTCTGTTATTCTAAAGGTCTCTATTAGGCTAGTCTGACCCCCACTAGGCACCTCGACGGTTTTGTGAGCACAATCCAATAGGCACCTGGATGGTTTTGGGAGCACAATCCAACATTTGTTTCTATATTTTCTTTCCAAGTTAGCGCTGATAGTTCTGATCCCACAAAATGCTCTAGTAGAGTCTTTATGCCTTGATATTTCTTAATATGTTGCATTTAAGATTGCTATTTAAGGCCTTATTACATTCCTAGAAACCTCTGTTAGGTATTTCTTTATATATATCACTCGGTTTTCAATGTTAAATTACCGCTAAGAAAGTTTCTAGAACAAAGGTGCCGAATTATAATCACGATAATTTAGGGTACAGAGAGGATAAGCGCGCTTTTTTTTCCATTTTATCATGTGTTTTGTCTAATCACAGCATGAATTGGGATAGGGGGAGTAATAAAGTATAGTTATTTGCTTGAGAAGTCTAATACACTAAGCAGAACTTTATATAGAACTTTTTATCACATCCTTCAGTTTATATCAATAAAATAAATTCAAAAAATTGTTTTAAGAGCAAATTAGTAAATGATGCTGCCAGAGAAAGAGGATTTCTTAATAGGTATCCTATTCAGGATTTTTTGGACTTGTATTTCAAATTTAAACAGCAAATTTTTGAAATAGGAAAAATAAGCAAAACTTCTATCAAGTGAGAGTTGTGAGAGCAAAAACGTTTTAGAAACAGTCACATTTCAAATATTGCTACTATAGATGAAAATATTGTTTTGGTATCCTTCGCAGCCATATCGGGCATAATGGATGCAACTTTTTTTTTCTTGTGATCGCATTAAAAGTTAATAAAATATTAAAACTTGATTATTTTTATAATCTATTTATCTATTTGAGAAGTTGATGTTAATTTTATCAAATTTAATCTAAATATCCTTTTAGCTAAGTCAATGAAAAATGTCCCAAAATTTTTAATCTATACATATTTAATATTACTAAAATCATGTGGATTGAGGCTTCATATAATATTTAAGTATATCTAAAACATGTGGAGAAAAACTGTAAGCATATTGGGAGAGGGTCATTGTTTGACACATGTTGGACATTGACATTTTATCCCCGGGCAAGTGTCCATGCTTCTTGGCTGTGGCATCGGGATATTTTCTTAATGTCAGGCCTCCCGACATTGATACATAACATTTCAAATATCGGCTAATATTTTTATTCATGTCTACTACTTATCAACATGTCTGAGCTCAATGTTTTGGGGGTTCTTTACAAATATTAAATATGTTTGCTTTTATATATAAATATAATTTATCTGAGTTCAAACATATTCTTTCACTATATCGAAAAAATCAGGTTTTATTCTCATTACAATTTCAAATTCTCTAGAAGAAAAAGGAATTTCCCATCTGGTTTCAGGATTATTTCTGCTATTACGATAGAATATATTTGATAATTTACAAATATCAAATTGAACAACTTGTTTCTACAAGGAGACATTTCTCTATGGGATGTGCTAAAAAGGGGAAGAACAAAAAGCACCTCTTACTGTCACAATAATTAACTGAATGAATTTGTTGCATAGATATGGCATGTTGTGACAAGCCAGCAAGTATTTGTCGACATCTCCCCCAGTATATGATGGTTATGTGGAAAAGCTATGCATCGGTTTGGGATGAGATACAAGGGAATGTAAGTCAAGTATTTGAGTTATGGGTATCGGTGCATCCCATTTTGCCTTGCCTTGTCCTTGCCAATACTCTGATTCTTTAAAATAGGCATTTTTTCAAATTTCGTCCACTTTTAAAGGTTTGGTGGTTTCGATCGATATAGTTCTCATAGAAAAAATATTGGCCACAATGTATCATTTTGGCTGATACTTTTCGGTATATGAAGGTTATCTAACCATTATGATATGCCCACTATTGCTGGGACACCGTTACGTTTGCTTACGATAAGTTTATGACACTGCGACTATGTTACCATGTTTAAAACTAAGATATTTATTTTAGATATTGTGAAGGATGTATTTTGTAATTTTGTTATTGGAGTCACATTGCCCAACGGTGTTCCATAGGATGGTCTATATGCCCCTTGGTACTTTTATTAATGGATTTTTTGCTAATCCCCCTCCTAGTGCAGGAAAAAAATTGGATACTGAGATAACATACAGTTATATATATAAATCAACTAATTTAGTATTTAGCGAGTAAGCGGATTAGATTGTGTATGAATTCCTATGCAGATATGGAGAGTTCACTATATAAATACAAATAAATCTTGGAGTTTGAGTGCTCCATTATGATTGAGGATCAATCAATATTTTACGCATTTATTTGTTTATACTTTTGTGATGTGTGAATTCTTGGGAAAATAGATATGGTAGGGGTGGTGGGGGTAATGGATTAGATATGGATTACATAGATTATCTGCTAGTATTTTTTATGTCCATCAAGAGTGTGGGAAGACTACATGTAGATTATTTTGAGGTGGGTATTTATTGGTTGCTGGATTTCAAATTCCATTGTACGCCGCTTATCATGTACCATGTACCACATTGCGATTCCCATTCAATACTTTTTATGAGTAATGAAACTTGTCTGCATGTTGTGTATTAGTCACATGTGTCGTCTTTTACCATACCATGAATTTGGTAACTATGGAATAAATTCCACTCGATCGACGAAATTATCTATATCGGTCATTATGTCAGATATTATGTTGCGGTTTCAGATATATCAGAAGTAAAAAAAAAAAAAAATGGTGAATCATAACCAGACAGGGAATTATGGTCAAATATCGAATATATCAATGGTACGATGACATATCATGATATTGCCGTGGTATCGAAAACCTAGTATCAACATATATTGGCCGATATTTCGGATATTGACACATATTTCATTCAATGCTCCTCTCACATATCCAACCTGCCTCCCTTGGGGCAACTCATTTTAGTGGGTGAGGTCCATATGCAATAAGTTCATAATAAGGGGTTTTAGTGAGGCAACTTTTCAACCCAACAACCTCAACCTCCCTTCCTAAGGGGCCACCCAGGAGCACACGTATCAGAAACTTCTCGTATGGAAAAAGAGGTTGTCATCCTGCTGTTGACCAGATCACCATGCTATCCTTTGTATATACTTGAAGAAAGATTACAATTAATGCACTACTAAAAGGTCCTCGAGTCAAAGTGCAATTGTCTCTGAAAAGAAAGGATTGTGTTAGTGATTTACAAGATGGATTGTGCAGTGGAAGTTCAACTCTACATGATATAAAGTGACGGGAATTACATCTTAGTAACTGAATGAGCTTTACAGTTAATTGCTAGTGAGATAAAGTAGTCAGATTCTATTTGTTTTCCCTTTCCATTTATGGTTGATCTGTAAGCAAACTGGTGTTTTTCAGCTGATATTTAACTTTTTGCCAAATTTGGCAAGAAATTGTTGAGAGGTAAATAGATAGATTTAAATATTGACCTAATTATATCACATATCGGCAATTGGAATCTGAAGTGTTTCAGATTTAGTATCTTAACAATTTTTAAAAATGTTAAAATAGAATTTGTTGCTTATGGCAGGAGTTCTATGCACTGAAACGGCGATGCACTGGGCAGGATGGGAACTCGTTGAAGTGCTATTGTCTAGTTGCAGTATGGATAATGCTCCCGATTTCTCATTTTATACTTACGCTTGAAATGCTGTAACCCATGCATAAACTAAAGGGAGATTTGGAAATGATGATAAATGCTATATGGAGGTTATTTCCACCATGTGTTGAACTTACATAGTTTACAGGGACATTTAGGCACCTAGCTAGATTTTGTGATCATTGATTACCATCTTTGTTGGCACAAGCAGAGGCAGAGCCAGAGTTATGGAGTTGAAAGGGATACTATATATTGCAGGGGCTATTATGCCCCATTTCGTTGAGGACTCTTTTTAGTATACCTAATTAAGGTAGATAGTGTAACTTGTTCTTTTTTTTTTTTTTTTTTTGTTCTCTGTCTTTGGTGGCTGTGGGGGAGGGTACTGGCAGCATGGTCTCACCAAAGAAACGTGTAGCTTGCCTTTCACGGGCATGGAAGTCAAATCTTGATTTCCAGCTCTTCAGGGGTTTGCCACAGTTCTATAGATCTTTCTTTATTTGGTATTATCTATGTCTTTGTTAGATTAGACTGCAATACATAGAAAGAAGTAGAAACGCCTGCTGAAAAACATATATCTTCCCGGAGGCTTGTGTCTGGTGATTGGTGTTTACTATGCCACTTTCTTTTTTCTTGGTCATCCCCTATTTGCAAGAAATGTTGGCCTCCTTCTGCACCTGTTATATTGTATAATTCTTTATCTATTAAACATGACAGAAGATTTTTATTGTCCTGCTTGATGGAAGGTTATAATTTCCCAGTATAAAAACCTCAAGATGAAGAAGGGAAGTTTTTCTAAAGAAGCAATAAATGTTTTGAGCTGTCCAATAGACAGTCTATGGTCCTTTCTATCAATTGAAATATTTGGGTCTTGCTTCATTGGCATTCAGATAATAAATGCTGAATAAGACTCCAATTTTGGTTGCCTGCATAGAGGTCACCATGGCTTGCACATACTGGAAAGTCGGAGACTCTACCAATCAGGATGATTTGTTAGTAGGATCAGTTCTAAATCAGTTTAAGCATTCATTCTCGTCAATTTTCAGTTCCTAGACTGTATAAATCTTTCATCTGGTGTTTTTTATGCCATTTTCCAATTATAGCTGCTGTATTCTTTCATATATTGTTTTCCTTTAGTTCCTGCCTTTCCCTTGGTAAAGAATATTCCTGTTGGACTAAGAACAAAAACTTGTCAAATCCAAAATCCATCCAGTTATTTAGATAGTATTTCATATCATGTGGTGTCCTGTGTCACAGTCAGGTTAATGTTAGAATATAGGGTCAGGTTAATGCAGTTTTAATGAGCTAACTTTACATTTATTGTTTAATTTGAAATAAATAAGATCACAGAAAGATTAGTGTAAGTTATTTAGATGCTAACTGCATCAGATCATGCCACATTTGTGTCTGGCAGATTCCTATTGTGCCAGTCTTTTCATTAAGCGTGCCAAGTGATTTGTTTAGATGTTGAAATTGTTTTGTTTCTTTTTCCTTCATTCTCCATCTTTTTGTTTCGATTCATTCTTAAGCCTTTGGGACATAAGGCTCTGTTGTTCTTGTTGTGTTCTTAAACCTTTGGAAACATGACGGTGATTTTGTGATGTGAAGCACTGTGAGTTGTTCAGCTGGTAACATGGGTCTCAATTTCTGTTGAGCATCATGTTTTTGTGTTTAATTTAGTTTTGCCAAGGAGCTATCAGCAATGTGATGTGCCATCTTTGCCTCATGGAAGATCCGACGTTATCTGTTGCAGGGATAGGAAATCTGAACATTCTACACAAGTGTGCTTGAAAATATGTTTAACCATGTTATGATGTCCATGTTATACAATTTCTTTAGGTTTGGTGGTCGCATATTGGGTGAATTAGTTGCTGAATTGTATTCATTCCTTTATTTTGCATATTTTGCTGGATTTTTTTTTTATTCATATATGGAAAGAGAGCATATCAGTTATCATAGTGATTGTGTTGAATACAGAAGGTCCACCTTGTAATTGGTTGAGAAAAGATGTTCTAAAGGAAGCTCAAAACTAGGTCATCTCAACAAGTTCTTAGACACAGACATATACACACACACACGCACGCACGCACACGCACTTATTTACATGTATAATATCCATTTAGTAACCTAGGAAATTTTGACTTCTGCTTGCCAATTCTTTTCTTTTTGGCTGTGCTTTTTCATATTCTGATTCCAGTTATCATCTTGCATTGCCGAATTTTCCTCATTGCCTTTTCATTGTTTGAGAAATGGACACAATTCAAATAGTGAAATGGGATTTCTGAACAATTATCTGTAAGTCAATTTTAAATTCCTGGACTGGATGCATGTTGTTAATTCTTCTCTTCCTTGCCTTCTCTGCCTGCCTTGATTTGGTTTTGTGGTGGAACATCTATGTTGCCACAGTCCTGAAGACTTTCTACATAGTTTTGTATGTTTTAGGTCTAAGTTTAATGGTGGCATTTCTTTTCTTCATTTACGCAGCTTAAAAGAGAGGAGAGGAACATTAGAAGAACTGTTTTAAACAGCGTTGTGGGAACTCTAGACCTTAGCATTCGGCAGTTTTTGCACGGGGAAACATATCCAAGGGTAACTTCTTAATTCTGCCTGCAAAGTTGGCATACAGCATGGCTGTTAAATGGAAGATAAAGATTTTTGGCGTCAAATATTTTTTTCTTGATAGAATTGACTGATCTGATTAAGTACTGATTTAAACCACATGTTTAACATCTTCAGGAGAAAAGTAGAACAACAGCTGTCTTGGCTAGTCAGGATCCCTTTGGTGCACATAGATATGCATATATTGCTAATGTTTGTGTTTCAAAGTTTGCACGACGTCAGGGAATAGCTTCAAATTTGCTTCATTTGGCCATTGATATTGCCACCTCTGCCGGTACCAAGTTTCAATATCACAGTTTTGAAATTTGTGCCTTTTTTAACTTGGTGTTCTCCATGAATGAAAATATCAATATTGGTGTTGGTTGCAACCATTTCAGTATCGAATATTAAAAAATACATGTTGGTATAAAATATATTGAAAGAAAAAAATTCAAAAATCGCAAACTGACGAGGCTGCACTGGCCAATATATCACGATATATTACCGATAGGTAAACATCGTAATGTTATCATGGTATTGAAAAATATCGGTTTTAAGAGAACCCGATATCGATACATATAGGCTGAGATTTACATCTGTGATGTTTTTCACTTTACGTAGATCTTATAGTAATCTTCTCATCTTCATATATCTGTAGGAATGCAGCAGTTGTATGTTCATGTGAATGCAGACAACAAGGCTGCACAACAGTTATACACTAAATCTGGTTTTGAGGTAGGGCGTTGTTAACTTATTGGTATTTGTTTCTTTGAACATAACAATAACTTGAATTTGTTGGTTATACCATTATCACAATAATGAATTAAAATATCAATATAGGTACCAATATTGGTCGTAACCGTATTGGTATTAGTCATATTAGGCAATAAAAGAAAATTTGATTTGAGTATTAGACTTTACTAAGTTGCATTAAAATCTCAATAAGATTATAGATTTATCGCTAAAGTTGAATTCAAGTTGTAAAAGAGAACTGATGCCATAGGACCATGGAATTGAAGATGAGGGAGAATTTGAGAACCCTTCTTACATGGATCTGAGTTGTTGGATCATGTTTAAATCTTGGTCCATCTCTAGAACATTTTGGGTAGATGGACCTTTTTATCCTTTTGAAATGGCCCCTCTAGCATAATCATTTTTTTTTTCTTTTAAGAAAATGTAGCCTATTGAACTTCATCTAAACTTCTGACAAGTGCTTTTTGTTACTTTAAATGAGCACTCTAATTGTCTCTCTAGTATCACTTAGTCTAAGCGCTTTGCTGTTTCTTCTGAGCTGATATTTCAGTGCAAAGCTTCAGTGAAAAGAGTAGGAAAGAGAAGAAGATGGCCCAAATCTAGAACATGTTTAAACAGGTCAAGCAGTTGTACCCACCTCAACATGTACACAGTCAAATCTCCCTGTGATGCCTTGATAAGAAGCACAAATGCTGGATACGATCGCCTTTGTTCAAACCACAATAATTCCTTTCTCCTTTGAATCAGTATTACTCAACAGCCCTTGGAGATTCCATGGAAACCTTCTATGAATCTGTATTGTACCATGTGGTGAAGACATAATTTGCCTGTCAAGATAAAATGCTTCCATCTATAATTTCTGGAAAGGCGGTTGTTTACACACAACCACCTTTGTTTTCTAGTGTTATGCACATGATCACCACTATTACTTTTATTTTTCGCTTAACCACCTATGATTTATATTTCCTTCTGATTCCCCATCTATGTCCTGTCTTGATATTATAACTTCGCATTACATGTTAGCACACACCCTCACAGGTTTGAAAGAAATGGAGCATTGTAGTTACTTCACTAACAAAAATGAACGAAACTAGGCAAAAACTCATAATGGAAGTAGAACATAGGTGGTGAATCAAAAGGAAAAAAATACGGGTCATAGGTGGTTAAGCTGAAGATAGAAAACTCATAATGGAAGTACTTGAAATAGTTTTGATATTGAGATAAAAAATACAAAAATAAAATAAGCTCACTTATCATGCTTAGTGGCATTCGGCATGACCAAGATAAGGAGTAGAGCGCTAAGGCATGCCTCAAGCAGAGAAGACATGAAAGAGAGAAAACTAAAAGGAAACTATGCATGACATCAAATTATTTCCAAAAAAAAAAACCTAAGCAAACCAAATTCCTCAGAAGAATAAAACAACATTTATCATTGAGAATACCACCATAAGAGACAGGAAACTAGCAAGCATCAATCTAGTCGAATGATGTTTTCCAAAAATGAATAATAGTTCCAAAAAATGAGCTGCACAATGGCATGCTCAGACACTAGAACCCCTAAAAGGCACTGCTTCTCTGATTTAGCCACTTTTGTATCCCTTTTGTGCTCTGAATCCATACATCCTCATCGCAATTAGGGACCATTGGCTATAATCTGTTGCATCCTGTCAATCGGAAGACACCATCTTCTCATCATTGGGTGAACTCCCCAGTAGACAACTTACATTTAACAAATCTTATTTTAGGAGCAGCCATATGTCCTTCAGTTTTGGGCAAAGAAACACCTAATCTGCAGTTGCTTCTCCCCAAATGAAGAAGACCGAAACTGCAAGTGTGATTCTAAATGTGATTGCATACTATTTTTTCCTTTCCATTTGATTGCCTCCCAGCCAATATTTCTATTCTACTCAACAAACATTCATTTACATTAAGATTGCCTACAAGCTGATTTCCATATCTTTGTTAGAGGAAGAGCACTGAAAAACAAGTGGGAGTGCGATTCATTATAACCACTGCACAAGATGCAGAGCAGACTGCAATAGACAAATTTATGGATGTGGTCCATAGTGCTAATAAGTCTGTTATAGATAGTCAGGCAGAAAATAAATGAATAAGCAGGTACAAAGGGAAGAGTTAAAATTAACTGTGCCCACTAGACGTTATTTCTCACTGGTTAGAAAACCCTCCATCTGAATTTGTTGTAAGATGACCATTGGGTGTAATAGTCTGCATGATTTTGTCACTTTTATTAGACTGAGGTAGGTAGTTTGGCGTGTCTGTTCTCTACCTCCAAAGGATTCATAATTGGCCAAGGCCAACCATTTCTTCAGACAATGAAGCTGACCTTAGAGTCAAGAGGATGACCAGTGAAGATAGTCAACCAGCTGGTAGATTGACTGAGCATCGGACCGTGAGGGTGCCAATTTATCTTTCCACAGAAAACTAGATTCGTCATTGCCAATCATTGTGATAATGAAATCCATGAGATGGGGCCTAAGTTTCGGGATGTTCCGAAGGATCCAAGGGTATTTTCTTGCAGTTTTTTTATGATATAAATACTTCTATCTTTGAGTCTCTATGCTTGCATCCATTTAGCACAGATTGAGCTCCCTTTGTCAGTGAGAAGTCGCTGTAGCAGCTATTGCAATTTGCTGAGACATTCTGGAAACCGGGGTATAGATTTGTGGATCTGATTGGTGACATGAACGAAAGAACTGTGCTTTGAAACATTCACTTTAAAATATTTAGATGGGTTATCATTTCTCTGCTTCTGCTTGGCTTGAAGAGTATTTCAGATGAAATCCAGCGGATATTAACGAGAGTGGACTTTTAGCATCCAGCTATAGAAGGGGGAAAACACTGGACGTGGACATAGATTTTACCTGTCCTGTGGCGCTAATGGTTACAAGCTGATATACAAATCATTGGTTGGTATATATCGGTATCAGGCCTCTAATGTTGCCACATAATTATGATATGTTGGCCCGATGTTATCAGCCTATATTTGCTCCTTAGATTTCTATTCACTTAATTAATTTTGCATCCAATAAGTCCAATACTGGTCCGAATCATCCAATCTGATATGTCCTATACCTTTTTTCTTCATCCATGTTGAGCTATGCTTCTTGTATGGCCCTTCTTGGACTAATCCCAGATATATATGCTGTTCATGTATGCTGTGGTTTTGTTTAGACAGCCATATTGATAGTCCCAGTAGCATATGCTTTTTAATGTCATTTACATAGTCTAGAAGGTCAATTTGCTGCCTGAACCATTCTAGACTCATGCACATACGTTCTAAATTAGCAGTGGGTTTATTTTCCATGACCTTTCAAGAGTGGACAGAATAGATTTAAGGAGAGGAAAATATCACTCCTAAATGCAGCTATTTTTTTAATATATGATCCCACCGGACACAAGCCTTCTTTGCTAGCCAGTCCGTTGTGTCTTTTGTGTACATACAATTATTATTCTCTTGATATAAGAGCTGGAGCTTGCAGCATGGAGCTTGAGGGCCGGGGAGGCAAAAGGTTGGGGTACAACAGTTTGAGCAATGCTAGTTGGTGCTCGAGCGATGCTATGATTTCCTAGCTCGCATATAAAAGGAAAAGCGACATTAGGATTTCTTTTATAGTTTACAACAAACTAGATTCCGAAGAGATGCACAGGAAAAAGAAAGGGTAAAGGAAGAAGGGGATGAATTGGTGGAGCATTTGAGCAATGGTATGTGTCTCCATTTCAGCCATTATTTTGTATTATAAAGCTTCCTCCCATTAATGAGGACTCTTTGGTATCATGATCATACTTCTATCACTCATTTTGAATATGATCTCATCCACTGTTCTAAAAAAACTAACCTGTGTCTAAATGCCAAATTTCGAGTGTCGGACATGGATACGTTAGGATGAATCGATGACTCAAAAGTAACTAGGACTAGATTGCTTCTTCCCATGATTGTTTTTTGCTGCAGGTGTTGTATTTCTTGCATCCTCTGTAACTTGTCTTATATGTCTCCGAAAATGCTATTTGTCTCATTTCTAGAACCCATTCACAGCTCCTCTGCATATGTGGGGCTCATTGGGATTTAAACTAGGCCCCACATGTTGAGAAATCTGTGAATAGATTGTAGGGATAATATGCCTTGCAATACTCCATATATCTCTCCTATGTTCTTTTCCATTTACTGCATTCATCCTGACCCTTGCTGCATACTTCCATTGTTCCTGATGGGCTTTTTTTCATCTGGTCCCTTTTTCCTGTTTTATTTGGGAAGCTTTGCACAGCTTTCTTTTCTACTGATTCGGTTTTTTTTTCCCCCCTGACTGCAGATATTTGAGGCTGCTTCCTCGACACTCGCAAAAGATCAAAGGCTTCTAATGTTAACGAAATTATAATCTCGACAATTACATCAAATTGTAATATTAAGGTGGGTGGTGTTCTTATCTCTCTATAAAGGATCTACGGCCGATCGGCCTCTCCTCATTCAAATTCTTAGAGAATTATA
>JAODPA010120784.1:0-18098 GCA_025585075.1 Nepenthes mirabilis | reverse complement strand
TATATTAAATATGGCCTAAATAAGGTTAATCCAACCCGATGAGCTTTGGGGCCTACAAAGTGCAAGCTCTTCCAGAAATATAAAATAATCGAATTATTTTATCTAGATTGGAAGAGAATCGAAAATCTATTTAGACACTTGACCCGCCAATTGAGAGAATAATTGAATAGTTTAAAATATTAAAAATTGAGATGACTACTGACTCGATAAAAGATTAAATTTGATATTAAATTCAAATGAATGATTACATATGAATCAATAAATAAACGGTTATATTAAATAGGCAACTATAGCCACTAAATAGTAAACATTAAATATTTAGTAGTTATAGAACTTGAATAGAGGTTATGTCTTTGACCAATGTAATGCTTCAATTGAATAGTTACACCGATTTCAGGAAGACATATTGATTAACAATTAGGCTATAAATATATAAATATTTCTCAATCAAATGAGGAGGGGATCCAGAAGCAAAAAAAGTAGAGACACAAGAACCGAGCTCTTGCCTCAACACGCTTATATCTTACCGTAATCTTGGAGTCAATTTCTTCAATTCTAACACGCTCTCTCTTATATTTCACTCATCCCTAGTATCTCATAATCTTTCATTTTAGTAAAAAAATTTTTAACTTCAATATTGACTGATATAGTAGTGAACGAGCTCTATATCCTCTTACTTCTTATTAATTATTGTGGTATGTACGATTCGGATTAAATGGTTCAAAGGTTCAACTGATGTGTGATGACAATCCAGATCCCAAATGCATATCATTGGCATTATCTGTGGGAATAGTTTAACCGTTCTTTCCTACCCATTAAGATTTCACTTGCTTGAAAACAATTCACATTGTCAACCAAGCAAAATGATGGATACTTGGGCACAAGGTCAATCAAGTCAAACTCCAGCGGATGCCACGTACCGTGGCCTCGACTCTAAAGAGGGTAGCCAAAAAGGTACTCGTTTGCCAGTGAGTCCAGACATCGAAGTCCTAGTGACATAGATCAATAGTATATTAAAATGTTGAAATATCTATGGGATAAAGTCGAGGGCAAAAGAAATCGAACAACTACCCTAACTCACAATGACCTTGAGGAGATGGTCTAGAGGAAAAATGGTTATCAAGAAGGGAGCCCATTATTTGTCAAATATCCCTGTAACTCTCGAGGCATCCCTTCAAACTAATCCTTCTTGGCTCGAAGGATGCCAAAACTTTGAAGCCAAGGAAAAAAGTTCAAAGTGATAGAATTCATGGTACATCGAGGATTTCAAACGACTGCTAGTTTGGGGGGAGTGATCATGCTGTGACATGCCTAAAACTTTCTCAATTAAGAAGGTATCACATGCATCTACTAATTATTTAAAGTTGAAAAAATTTCTCAATGCCAAAGAATTGTCTCCACAACCGAAGTAGAGGAAAAGAATAAAGCAAACAGAACAATAAGTTTTTCATTATTGATTTTGATATCTCAACTTTTTCTAGATTATTATTTGGAATAGAGTCGTTCATTTGACATGTAGATAAATCTAACTGGTAAAAGTTTGGATTCATGGCAGTTGGGTTTCAACAATTCAATTTTCTGACATTATAAACTTCTGATAAATTGGGACCTTTAATCAAAAAATTTTAAATCATTCTAGTTGACCAAATTTGTCTTTAGGAGCAAATTGAACCTTTGAAAATTAATTTCTTTGATTTAGAAGTAATGACGTCATCATTATTATTGTCTCTGTAATATAAATGGCCTATTTTTTGTTCTATCATTGTCTTGATATACTGCTTGGAAATTGTGCTTTCTTTTGCATGTTTTCTAGACACGACATTTAGGCTTGAGAGAAGGTGGAGACACATGCCATTTGGGTTAATAGGCATTTAAAACACCTTATTTCCAACATTACCTACCATTTTTAAATTTTAATGTCTCATTCACTGAACTCTGTACTCTAATTGTGCTTTCACTGCAACTTTCATTTGAGCCCTAGATTTCTGATTTCTTCACCTATCTTGATTACGATGGCTCTATGAAGCACTTTAAACAGTGTCGTAGAGATTACTTCTTGCCTCCTTATGGATCTCGTACTGGATATGTATTATCGGTACGATATTCCATCTGCTATTCCCTTCAAAATTCCTTCACTTAGGGAGGAGGTTTGCTCTCCGAGGGGTAACTTTATTGCCATTTATGAGGCCCATTTGAATGATGGTATCTGAATTCTTTTTTTCTAGGAAATTTATAGAAATAATAGAATTTCAAAAATTCCAATCACCCATCTCCACTCGAACGCCATTAGATATATTGTCACACTATGTGTCTTTTTCTATCAATGGGATCATAGACTAGATGATCAAATGATTAAGGTGGTTTTTTGATTCAATCAAGAGAGTGACTATATATATCTAACTCCTAGAAAGGGATTTAAAATAAATGGAAGAAACTTTGACTCGGTAAAGAATTGGAAAGATAGATCCTTTTTATTAGGGTTCCCAGTAATTGGATCCTATCTAATAACAGGAGTGATATCAATCATGTACTTTCTGGCCCAGTTCTTGACAACGAGGGTTTCATGACCCAATCTCGAACGGATCTCATTAAGAAAAATGTGGCTGAGTTGCATAGGATTGATAAATTCTTGACCCATGATACCTTAGACAGTGTTAATTGGTATGCCATTATGTGAAGAGAGGCTATCGCCAACATGCCGCTTCGTACCTTAAAAAGAAAGAGGGGTAGTCTCTTCATTAACTCTTCCCCACATGGTGACGCCATTCAATCTGAGGTTGGGATGCTAACTACTTCAGAACCTCATTTAGACAATTATGAGGTTTATACAATTATTGATGTTTTATGTACTAAGATAGTTGGGAGGAGTGTTGAAGGATCTTCTCGTAGATCTATCCCAATTTTTACACCTTTAACTACCCCATTCTTGGATGAGATGCTTGCCTTCAACTTGGAAGAAATGATTCTCATTACCACTTCTATGGAGGAGCATGATTCTTGACTTCAATCCTTGCATGAAAATGAGCTGATTAATGCTCCTATAACTTCTATGTTTGGAAATCTCGTTATGTCAAGTTCTTTTGCATTGAGTGTGCCAGTTTTTATATCTGCTGCAACTTGATTCGCTACTCTAGAAAACAATGTTGATGTAGCTAATGAGTCCTCATTGTATTCTTCGTCATTTTTTTCCAGCTCCAATAGATTATGATGATTCATAAGGTACCTCGAGTTTCGAGTCTCTACAATACCACAAACCATTATCTCTCATTTTTTGGAGACCATTATCTACTCCGAGTCATGGCTTAAGAGGATCACTATCGTATTCTGTACGCAGGGAGGGATACCCAACCCAAGAGTTATCATCTGAAACCTTAATTTTGAACCATTTATTTGTCATTTAATTTTTTTGACTCAAAATTTACTTCTTTAGAGTCCTAGGATTTGGTGCATTTGATTCAAGACAGGCTTCATAACCGAGACGTGGAGATTATATACCTATCTGAGTCATACACCAATCATTCGATAGTTCAGGACCTGTTATTTAATAGCTATAACTGCCTGTTTAATATGATCATTCATCCATCAATTTTTACAACTGTTTGTTATGATTTAATATCAGACTTAATTTTCTTTTGAGCCATTAGGCGCCTTGGTCTTTAGAATTTGAAGCCATTTAGCTATTCAATCATTTGGTAGGTCATGTGTTTGGATAGATTTTTTATTCTCTTCCATTCTAGTTAAGTGACCCAATTACTTTATATTCCTATGCGAGTTTGTAATTTGTGGGCTCAGTATATCATCGAGTCGGGTTAGCCTTATTTTAAACTATACCCAACACTAGTGACATGGAGCTATCCATGGGATAGTTATATTAATGTAAACTTTCGTCGGATTACAAACTCATCTAGGTAAAGTACAAGTCTAATGAAAGGAACTGATTAAGAATTATGATTTGAATGCAAAAAATAAAATTATTTCTTACTAATACTATCACATACATGATGTGTTCTTGAAAGGTAGATAAACAAGCTCTTCAGCTCAAAAATAAAAAATAAAAAAGAGAAGTAAGGGGGCTATTGGCAATTGAAATTTGAGGATGAAACAAAATTTAGTAGATGTCGCCCCTTTTTCTCGAAACGCACCATTTGATCAATCATCTCTATTATATAGTATTGAAAGATGTAACAGAATTGGAGATGAGAAATGAAGAACCAACTTATTCCTTTTGAACATGCCCGACCTTCTTGATAATCCACAAAAGAATGAAAAGGGGCATCAGGAGAAGGCACTCAAAAGAGGAGCCACCTTGGTTCAGAGATGTTGTGTAAAAAAGTGAAACCAAGATGGTTTCTTATATGAAAGAAGATAACTAAAGCAAATTTTATAAATGTGTTCACAAGACTGTAAAAACACTTCAAAGAACTCTCTCTTTAGATTCAATGAATGGGAACTTTATCAGATGTTGAGATATGAGACCTAAAAAAAGTTGAACAAAGCTCCTTTGGACGTTGAGTAGTGAGAAGATCAAACAAGAAAGTCTTTTATCTATAGCAAAACATGGGCAGCAAAACTAAGCATTTTGAGGCAAATTACTATAGTCAAATGGTCAAAGAATTTGATCAATAAAGTAGGGAATCAAAGTTCAATTAATAAGATCAATTAGTTATCAATTAATACTGGTTAAGAATCTTTTGGGAAGGCATGTTCAAATGATTTGCTCAACGCATTGCTTGGCTTTCATTTTAACATGCTTGAAAGTTAAATTAAACATCTGAGTATGTAAAGTTAGTGTTAGGTATGGTCTAAAATAATGTCAACTCTAACCGGTGAGATGAGGTCCACAAATTGTTACTTTGTAGAGGAATATAAAGTAACTGAGTTGCTTTATTTAAAATGAAAGAGAATTGAACATCTACCCAAATACCCAACTAATTGAATAATCGAATAGCCAGATGGCATAAAATATTGAAGATCGAGGTGATTAATAGCTCCTAGTAGATTAAGTATGTTGTTAAATTCTAATGAATGGATACATAACCGAGTAAAGAATGACCATATTAAATAAACAATTACAACCACTAAATGATCGGTATTAAATATTGAACAATTGCAAAACTTGAATAACAATTCTATCTTTGACCAATGTAATGCCTTAGTTGAACAGTCCTATAGATTCCAGAAAAACATGCTGATTGACAATTACACTATAGATACATTATTTTCCCTCAATCAAATAAAGGAGGATCCAAAAGCCAAAAAAAAAAAAAAAACAAAATGTAGGAATTGAGCTCTAGCTTCAACACACTTACATTCTGCCATAATCATGGAAATAAGTCCTCCAATTCTGTTACTCTCTGTCTCTTACATTTTACTTCTTCCTAATCTATTATAATCTTTTATTCCAATAGAAAGATTTCTGACTTGGGTATTAGAATATATACTGAAAAGTAAGTCTCATATTCTCTTACCTCTTATTAGTTATTGTAGTTTGTAAGATTTGAATTAAGTGGTGTGAAGGTCCAAGCATCATATTCAGATGATAATCGAGATTCTAGGTACTTATCAATAATGAAACCGACTTTTATTAACAACGAAATTATAGAAAATAATTTAACTTGAAATTGTAAAAATATATTTTGACAATTAATTTTGCATGCTTAGAAATTGATCTACGGTTAAATTTAGATGAAAAACATTTCTTTCCTTATACGTGATCATTGATTTTGTACTTGCATTTAACCCTGAACTTAGAATAGCTATCCACTCCCTTTCCAATTGTGGAATTTCACGCTACCCCTCTTGTGATCAAATTTCATTAATATTCATTGGGACATTTTTCTGAATCCAATAATAAAATTATAAGATTTAGACTCAGAATATTTAAATTTAAAAGGTTATAATATGTCTGAATTTCTGCAAATAGGTTGTTAAAATGGGATTTTGATTACAAAAGACATACTATAAAAAAGGCTTAAATTGTTAGAAGATGTACTGTATAATAGATTTGTTAGACAAATCAAATTGTTAGAAAGGCAAGCTAATAGACCTAGATGATCACAAATGTTGGTTATCAAAAAGTAGACAGTCAGAATACCGCATTATTAGATAGGTAATAGTATCATAAGGCCACACTAACAAATTTTAGTACGTTGGAAACTTAGCTATCAAAATAATATACTGTCAAAATACCTGTTATCAGAGGACCTTATGGTCAAAAAGCCAAAGGTGTTTGAGGTTGAATCGTCAGCCCGGACCAAAATGCCAAAAAGAGGCCAATCTATTAACCTTAGTCAAAGAGAATTATACTGAATGGCATGCCTTGCCAACTTTAACAAAGATGTGTTCTCAAACATCCTACTAAGATCATCAAAGTGGTTTTGATCCCAAAACTAGAGAGAAAGAGCATTATATCAAGACCATATTCTAGTGTTCAGAGAAGTTGCACCCACTATCCTTAAGAATCACCTAGATGTGCCAAAGTGAAAAGTTTGCAGCCAAACTCACATAGAGTCAATTGGTCAGAGAATGAAGACTACATCTCATCAGTAAGAAAAATGATCTTCATGGCTAATGATCCTATTTTAAATAGTTACTTAGCCTAAATAGTTACTTGGTTTGAGTGATTATAATGATTGAAGAGTTAAAAAAACTGCTTCAAAGACAGGTCTAGCTCCTCAGTTTGCTTTCTCAAACATGTATTCAAATACAAGTCTTATAACACTTAATCTTATAAACAAAAAATGTAAATTGATCTCACTCATCTAAGCATTTTCCCTCTCAAAAAATATTTTAAGGCTGGAGCATGTCCTCCATTAGCCATCACCCCTTCTTCTCAATCCTTGTATTTCCCTGGATTTTAGTTTGGTTAACACAATTATTGGTCCAAGCGACGAAAAATAAATCATAGAGTTATTTTCACACTAGTGTCTCTCGTTCAAATTTGTAGTTATGAACGACCCAAATTAGTAAACACAAAATCCCATCAGTGAATCTCTTAGATCAAAATTGTTTTCAATGTACGATTTACAAAACTATTCCCATATAAGTTGCCATTGCCTAATCAAGTTTTCCCTATTTTTAGTAATGAATGATGCTAATGAGATACTTTAGGAGACATTATCAGATGACATGATTTTTATTCATCCATTTAGTCTTATATAAGTCTATTAATATAGATAAATTATTTCTTGTTTAATAATATATAAATATATGTATTACCTGTTGGTATCATAAGAGATTTGACCATCTTTGATACCACTTATTGAGGTTCGACACCCGGATCCACTCGATCCGGTAGTAGCGGAATACCTGGGCCCCCTCGTCATCGTCAACCACAATTTAGTAGGAATAAAGAATACAAGAGATGCACAATATTTTTTACATGGAAATCCTTTCTCAATTAAGAAAAAAAATCACGGGACACAAAATTCACAAATAAATCCACTATATAAAATGGTTACACAAATCCAGAGATAGAATACAATAACCACCCTGTCTATATAAGCACTAGAGGCGAAAATCGAATAATAGAGTACGAGAATACAAAGGTCTCACACTTTATATTTCACCAACTATTCTCTCTTTCTTCCACTCTTTCTCTCCTCATTGTGGTACTCTCTACTCTCTCATTTTACATGTGTTGGTGAAACGGTGACCGTCGTTTCACTCCAACACTTATGCAACCGGCGCACAGCGCCCCTGGTATTATCTCTCACACCAGCCCGGTACAACCCGCACCTACTGGCACTTTCATGCTCTCATTGGTGCCAATCACACGCACATGGTGGCTTTCCTCTGGACACCCACACTGGTGTCTTCTCACCACACCCTTAGTGGTTTTCACATACCATATACTACCGCATGCCCAGCATGCATGTATATATAATAATCTGCCTGGAGACCTTCAACCAATAGGCAGGTTGTGTGCGGACAAATGCCTGCCACCTACTCTACAACCTGCCAATAACTTTGCCCACTAACTCTACAATTCTGCCACTTATATAGATAGCGTACACAAACTGTAGGTCTGCTACCTGCCCTACAGAGCTAATTGTCTACAACTTGCTACCAACTGTCCACGATGTCCTCGGTCGTTGCTACAGTCAAGTCCTCAGACCATCTATGCCCTTTGGCTATCACAAGAGTCCTCTGGCGTTCCTTGGTCTCCAAGCAATGACAACGACCTCGAACATCTCATGTCCTCGGTTGTCACTGTGCACAGTCCATATCTCGAAACGCTATTGTATACTCAGCCATGTTTGCGAGCGGTTTCATACCAATAATACCAACTAGTAAATTCTTCATTCTCAACCGGTGAACAGGTTGACTGACAATCTCTCCTGAAAGGCGCTCCAACATTTTCTACTCCGAAAATACTCTCCAAAAATCCTTCCGTATTTTCTCTCAAGCCTTATCCGGTCAACCTTATGTTGACCGTCTTCTACAGCCATCCGGTCAACCTCTCCATTGACCATCTTCTGCTGCCCGTCCGCCATCCAACAGTATTCCTGCAGTCCTCCGACGGTCAACCTCCTATTGACCGGAATCTGCTTTATGGATTTGTTATCCGCCAAATGAACTTTGTCATTTAATCTCAACAAATATTTTGATGATGAAACTTGTTTGTTGAGTCACCTATAATGGAGTGACTAACCCCAACAAACTTCCCCTCACGACCTTGTGGGGAACACCTTCTCCTTTACCCGACGGCAGTCATCACCTGCCTTCCGATAGCTCCCCCTCAACTGGGAATCCGTCGTTAGCCTCTGCAGAATGATACCTTTTTCCAACCTACTGAACTTGGAGTACTCCAACTCCCCTTTAGTTTCTTCCTCGCGGTCGAATCATTCTTCATTGCCTTCGCCACCTTAGCTCCGCCGTTGACCCTACAGGCACTGCCGTTGGGCCTGCTGGTTTCGTCATTGGCCCTACTCAGCTCCGCCCTTGGCCCTCCGCCGTTGGCCTTACTAGCTCCACCTTTAGCCCTACACAGCTCCGCCTTTGGCCCTGCACAGCTCCGTCCTTAGCCCTGCTAACTCCGGCTCCACTTTTGCGGCACTTTACTTGGCATCTTTCCTCTGCGACGCTTCGCTCCACTCCGGCAGTAGGTCAATACCTCCGCAAATAATCCTTTTCAGTCAGCACCCACCGCAAGTAGCCCTTTTCGGACCTGAGCTGATCTCAACTATCTCTGATACCATTTGTTGGTATCAGAAGAGAGTTGATCATCTTTGATACCACTTGATGGCATCAGAAGAGACTTGACCATCTCTAATACCACTTGTTGGTATCAGAAGAGACTATACCGTCTCTGATACCACTTGTTAGGGTTCGACACCCTGATCTACCTGATCCGGTAGCAGCGGAATACCCGAGTCTCCCCGTCATTGTCAGCCACCATTTAGTAGGAATAAGGAATATAAGAGATGCACAATATTTTTTACATGGAAACTCCTTAACTAAGAAAAAAAATCACGGGATACAAAGTCCACCATTAAATCTACTATATAAAATGGTTATACAAATTCAGAGATAGAATACAGTAACCACCCTAGCTATACAAGCCCTAGAGGTGAAAATCGAAGAATAAAGTATGAGAATACAAAGATTTCACACTTTGTATTTCACTCACTGCTCTCTCTTTCTTTCACTCTTTCTCTCCTCACTGTGGTACTCTCTACTCTATCATTTTACATGTGTTGGTGAAACGATGACCGCCGTTTCATCCCAGCATTCATGCAGCCGGCGCACAGCACCCCTGGTGTCATCTCCCACACCAGCCCAGTGCAACCCGCACCTACTGTCACTTCCGTGCTCTCCTTGGTGCCAAGCACACGCACATGTTGGCTCTCCTCTGGACACCCACACTGGTGTCTTCTCACCACACGCTTGGTGGTTTTCACATATCACACACCACCATATGCCTAGCATGCATGTATATATAATAATTTATCCGGAGACCTTCAACCAATAGGTAGGTTACATGTGGACAAACGTTTGTCACCAGTTCTGTAACCTGCCAATAATTTTGCCCACCAACTCTGCAATCCTTCCACATGCATAGACGGCGTACACAAACTGTAGGTCTGTCACATGCTCTGTAGAGCCAATTGTTCACAACTTGCTGCTAACTGTCCACGACGTCCTCGGTCGTTACTGCAGTCAAGTCCCCAGACCATCTGTGCCATTTGGCTATCCCAAGAGTCCTCTGGCGTTCCTTGGTCTCCAAGTAGTGACAACGACTTCGAACATCCTATGTCATTAGTTGTCACTGTACACAGCCAATATCTCTGGATGCTACTGTGCACTCAGCCATATCTGCGGACGATTTCATACTAGTAATACCAACTGGTAAATTTTTTATTCTCAATCGGTCAATAGGTTGACCGGTAATCTCTCCTGAAAGGCGCTCCAGCATTTTCTACTCCGAAAATACTCTCCAAAAATCCTCTTCGTATTTTCTCTCTAGCCTTATCCGATCAACCTTATGTTGACTGTCTTCTGCTGCCTGTCTATCATCCAGTAGTACTCTTGCAGTCCTCCAATGGTCAACCTTCTGTTGACCGGAATCTGCTCTCTGGATTTGTTCTCCGCCAAATGAACTCCGTCATTTGATTTTTACAAATCTTTTGATGACGAAATTTATTTATTGAGTCACCCATAAGAGAATGATTAACCCCCAACATTACCTTGGAGATAGAAAAGCTACTGCAGATGACATATGAGTTGCTGGATATAATGTCAATTAGACTTACTAAACTAATTAGCATAGTAAAATTATGGATTAGTCTAGAGAGATGAAAATTTTAACCAACCCATTAGGTCCACGCATGAAGAACGTAAAGTTTAACCTCAACCCAATTTCAATTAAAATGAATCAAAATTAGATGAGTGATCGAATAACTGAATATTTATTGAATAGATTGGGTCATATGTCTGAATGATTGGTATTCAAATATTAAATCGAATGGTTAACCCAATTAAATGGTTAATCCAATTGAATGATTTGTATGCTTTATAGTTAGTTTAAGTGAGGATCTCTTAATTGACTAATATCAACAACTTATCACAGTCAGTTTATCGACCTATAAAATACTCCATGATTAGAATGTGAATAATGGTAATTAAATCAAATAGTTTTTGTTGGCTTAGCTCTCAAATTATGAAATATTATTCTTCTTTGTAAAACCACCATCAATCAGTGAAGTGGCTATAAATATATTTTATTTCTCCTAAAAAGACGGATAAATTTCAAAAAGTAATGACAGTGCTAAATCCTCTAACACACTTTGCTTCCATAAATATGGAGGCTAATCTTCCGTCTCTCTTTTTTATCTTCTCAATCTCTCAAACATTACAAATTTTTAAAAATTTTACTAATTTAAATATCAAATGATATATTAAGGAGCACTAACAGTAAATTGTATACTTTCTTGATTCATTAACTATGAACTACTTAGATTATGACTTGTTATATGTGCTATATGTACTTGATGGGTCCAATAACCATGGGCCAATGGGCCAGACCCGCAGCAAGCCCACAATCCAATTCAATTCTTTCAAAGTAAAAGCCCCACATTACTTTTGGAGAAGCAATCCATCTGCAAACCCCATTATAAAAGCAAGCATCTTCAAGTATTGAAGACAAGTGGAGAAGCTCGAGAAAGCTCCATAAGGCTCCATATGGCTCGAAGAATGGTATAGCCGTTGCTAACCGATCTTCAATGAGAGCAAGCTGGCGGCCAAGAGATCCTCGACTCTCCTCTCATCCAGGAGGCTCCTTGGCTCTCCGCCCGTCCGAGGCTCTCAGCCCTCTGCCGCCAGGAAGCCTTGGGCCCTCTTATAGTCCAGATGCCCTCAGCCCTCTGCCGCCACGAGGCCCTCGGCCGTCCTACTGTCCGGAGGCCCTTAGTCCTCCATTCAGGAGACACGAAGCTTTTCTCCTTCCAGGAGGCACGGAGGTCCACAGCCCTCCTACAATCCGGAGGCCTTCAGCCCTTCGCCAGCATGGAGGCCCTCAGCCCTCCATCCAGGAGGAACAGAGGCCTCCGGCCCTCTGCTACCAGGAGGCCCTCAGCCCTTTTCTCGTCCGGAGGCCATCAACCCTCCGCCATCCGGAGGCCCTCAGCCCTCCGCCAGCCAGGAGGCCTTTAGCGCTTCGTCTTGGAGTCACGATCCTTCCATCCCGGAGTTAGGAGCTTGCTGTGCAAGAGTTAACCCTCCGCCCAGGTAACACGAATGTTTACTCACTAGTACCATTTAGTCCTTCTTCTTAAAGTCGCCCTCCGCGGGCGCACCTGTAAGCCGCCCTCCGCAGGCGCACCTCTAAGCCGCCCCTCTGCGGGGGCACCTTCAAGCCGCCCCTTTGCCGGGCGCACGTATAAGCCGCCCTCTGTGGGCGCATCTCTAAGCCGCCCCTCTGCGGACGTACCTCTAAGCCGCCCTCTGTCGGGCGCACCTGTAAGCCGCCCTCCGCGGGCGCACCTCTAAGCCGCCCCTGTGCGGGCGTACCTCCAAGCCGCCCTCCGTGGGCGCACCTCTTAGCCGTCCCTCTGCCGGGCGCACCTCCATGCCGCCCTCTGCGGCCGCACCTATAAGTTGCCCCTTTGTCGGGCGCACTCCAAGTCGCCCTCCGCGGGCGTATAGGTAAGTCGCTCTTCTGCCGGGCGAATTCATGGAGCGCAAGCCTCCAATAACATCCCTCTCACACTCCCCTCATTCTCGCATCTTACGCAAGCATTCCTCCGTTTATTGCGGAAGATATTTGATTTGAACGTCGGAATGTTGTTGGGGGACAACCCCCCGTTGGCCTCTGACCTCTTATTTGTTGTTTGTGTTGTGCAGGTTCTTGGTTATCAGCGGCGGAGACCGGACACGTTTTAGATCAACCCGCAACGGAAGATTGAAAGGTTCCCTAACCTGTACAACAACCGGGGACCCGGGACGTAACATTGGCGCTGTCTGTGGGAAACGCGACAAAAAGTCTAGCGTCTCCCCTCAACACTCAATCTCTTACGCAAAACAAACACAGTCAATACTTGTGTTCCAGTCAGCATGACGACTAAAGATATCACCTTCCATGGCGATAACCCCTCATCGGGTAGCCATGCTAACAGGTGATTGATGTCAAATGTTCTAGTGCCCAGCGCTTAGAAGAGCACCCTCTTTTTGATCGTCCGCACCCATTAGAAGATGTAACACTGGGGGCTTCGCCGATCGGCTTTCAAGCGATCTGAGGAAGCCAACATCATCAGAGGATCAATCGGCCTGACGACCTCAGGACCCAAGCAGCCCCCAGTACCTATTTCATCAGCCCGATGACCTCGGTATTTGAGAGTATCCGAGCGATAGGGCCCACTCTCGGAGAGGTGATCGATCCGGTTCCAAGGAGCCATGCCAAAGGGAACGGACTAGGCAGCAAAGCTTCCCTCAAAACTTAAGCTTCGCTTTCGTCCATCACTGTTCAACTAAATAGAGCGTCTTAGAGCCCTACTGAACGCAAAAGCTCTCCGGCACTCCGTTTCTCATTCAGCTGGCCTATAGTAATTTTTTGGACTGGAGGAGCTCTCCGGCATTCCAATCAGATTGAGGAGTATTTCGGCTCTCTAGGCAGTGACCTTCTTTGCCAGATCTTCTCTAGCCTGCCGGAGCTCCTCGCCGCCAGATCTCTCTGGCCTGTTGGAGCTCTCGCCGTCAGATCTTTCTGACTTGCCGAAGCTCCTCGCCGCCAGATCTCTCTGTCCTGCCGGAGCTCATCGCCGCCAGATCTTCTCTGGCCTGGCGGAGCTCCTCGCCGCCAGATCTCTCTGGCCTGCCGGAGCTCCTCGCCACCAGATCTTCTCTGGCCTGCCGGAGCTCCTCGCCGTCAGATCTTCTCTGGCCTGTCGGACCTCTCGCCGCTAGATCTTCTCTGGCATGCTCGCCACCAGATCTGTCTGGCCTGTCGGAGCTCTCACAGCCAGATCTTCTCTGACCGGCCAGAGCTCCTCGCCGCCAGATCTTCTCTGGCCTACCGGAGCTCTCGCCGCAAGATCTCCTCCGGCTTGACCTTCACCACGTAGCATTGCTCCGGTCAGTAGGCTAGTCCCGCTGCAACCTGTTGTACGGCAGTAGACCCTGTAAAAGTTATGTCAAAACATGCAACGGGGGCTCGATTTTCTCAACCCACCACTCGTTGCACCGCAAAAAATATCATCCAGCCAAGCGCTGCACTGGTCCGGGTCACCTGAGACAGTATCAGCCGACAATATGACCCAAACCATTAGTCAATAGGCTACCGAAGTGGTAACAGTACGCTACCCAACCAATTCATGGCAAAGGACCAAATCCCACGAAACACAGGGGCCATAGGCCAAGTCGCCTGCCAAAGCGCCCCAACGACTCTCCGAAGCAGTGCACGCCAGCCGTGCGCTTAGGGCGGTGAGCCGATTATAAGAACACCGCTCATGCACCAACGATGATTCCACACCGAATCTAGGTAAGTCAACCATATGCATGCATGTAGGAACACTTTGTACGTTATATCACTGCACGGTAGATTTCTTTCTTTTCCATATGTATATATATATATATATGCGTTTCCCTTGCAGGTTTACCCGACCTAGACTGGTCCTAAGTCGGGAGGGTCTTCACCTTCTCGTTAAACCCTAGTCATCTAGGTGGCCCAGAAGTGGTCTGAAACCCTGGTCATCCAGGTGGCCCATAAGCGGTCTTAAACCCTAGTCCTCTAGGTGGTCCATGAGCGGTCTGAAACCCTGGTCATCCAGGTGGCCCGTGAGCGGTCTTAAACCCTGATCATTCAGGTGGCCCATGAGTGGTCTTAAACCTTGGTCATCCAAGTGGCCCATGAGCGGTCTTAAACCCTGCTCATCCATGTGGCCCATAAGCGATCTTAAACCTTGGTCATCTAAGTGGCCCATTAGTGGTCAAAAACCTTAGGGGGCGAGTATAGCACACGCGACGACCTCCTCTCGGGGAGTAGCAATGTCAGTCAACGACGGTCAAAGGGAGAATCACTTCTTCTCCGACATTGGCTGCCTACGGCGCCATCGGGCTGGTTTTCCACAACTGCCCGATTAGCTTGAGGACTTAGCTCCTCCAATGGCCAGCCAACCAGGTTGGCCGCCCGACGCAACTACCCTCTCCAGGAAGGGCTAGCGTGATTATGCAGCAACGAGAAGCATTCCTTCTCTATACTGGCTGTCCCAATTACCACTCGGGCAGCGCCACTAGGCTTTTCTCACAAGCCACAACTACTAAGCAGGCTAACACACCAGCAGCCCTGACACTCAACTAGAAAGCAAAGCAGCATCCTCGAAGAGAGAGTCACAGAGATCGGGATCCCAGGCTTGGCCGTGGTCACGACATCGACCCATTTGCTCGATCCGAGAGTCAAAGGATCCCCAGTTTCACTAACTGAGCTCCCTGTGGGCTCCACACTCTTAGTCCCATTGGATAATTCGCCAACGGCAAGAGCCCTTCCAGGGAGCGCAAGGTGCATCCTGTTGCTACATCTCGAACGATCAGCTATCTTAAGGTAAGTCACCTCCCAACCTCTTGAAGCGTGTCCTTACAGGAGATCTGATCTTGAGCTTGAGATCTTTCCTCTGCGTGCTCCTAGGTCTTACCTAAGACTCAAAATGCTCGCAACGGATCCGGTTAACAAAGATTTTTGGCTCAGAACTGCTCTCCGAATTTGAGCACTTCGCCGGTCAACTTTTTCGATTAACAAAGATTTTCGGCTCAGAACTGCTCTCCGGATTCGAGCATTTCGCCGGTCAACAAAATTTTTCGGCTTTGAACTGCTCTCTGGATTCGAGCACTTCACCGGTCAACTTTTCCGATTAACAAAGATTTCTGGCTCAGAAATGCTCTCTGGATTCGAGCACTTCGTCGGTTAACAAAATTTTCCGGCTTTGAACTGCTCTCCGGATTCGAACACTTCGCCGGTCAACTTTTTTGATAAACAAAGATTTTTGACTCAGAACTACTCTCTGGATTTGAGCACTTCGCCGGTCAACTTTTGTGGTCAACAAAGATTTTCGGCTCAAAACTGTTCTCCGGATTTGAGCACTTTGTCGGTCAACTTTTTCGGTCAACAAAGATTTCCAGCTCAGAACTGCTCTCCGGATTCGAGCACTTCACCGATCAACTTTTCTGATCAACAAAGATTTTCGGCTCAGAACTGCTCTCCGGATTTGAGCACTTCACCGGTCAACTTTTCTGATCAACAAAGATTTTTAGCTCGGAACTGCTCTCCGGATTCGAGCACTTCGCCGGTCAATTTTTTCGGTCAATAAAGATTTTCGGCTTTGAACTGCTCCCGGGATTCGAGCATTTCACCGGTCAACTTTTTTGACCCGCAGTCATAACCGTCTCTGCTCTACCCTCTGGATTCTAATACTTTGGTTACCAGATCCGGTCAACCAGCTTTTTCAACTCCGCACTGCTCTCCTAATTTGAGCGCATTAGTCAACAAAATCTGATAACCATATTTTCGGCTCTATTCAGCTCTCCGGGTCAAGTGATGTGGTCAACCAAGTTGGTCAACCATCAATCTGGTTCCCTCCATTCTCCAATGTCAAACTTTTCGGTCAATGAATCCAGGTCAAGGGAAAAATATGACCAGTCTCATCCCATCATAAACATGCCGGAGGCCGAAAATTCGGTCCACCGGCATGGGGGGATAGTGATGGGTCCAATAACCATGGGCCAATGGGTCAGGTCCGCAGCAAGCCTACAATCCAATACAATTCTTTCAAAGTAAAAGTCCCACATTGCTTTTGGAGAAGCAATCCATCTGCAAACCCCACTATAAAAGCAAGCATCTTCAAGCATTGAAGACAAGTGAGAGAAGCTCGAGAAAGCTCCATAAGGCTAGGAGAATGGTATAGCCGTTGCTAGCCGATCTCTAATGAGAGCAAGCTGGCAGCCAGGAGATCCTCGACTCTCCTCTCATCCAGGAGGCCCCTTGGCTCTCCGCCCGTCCGAGGCCCTCAGCCCTCCGCCGCCAGGAAGCCTTGGGCCCTCTTACAGTCCAGAGGCCCTCAGCCCTCCGCCGCCACGAGGCCCTCGGCCGTCCTACTGTCCGGAGGCCCTTAGTCCTCCATCCAGGAGACACGGAACTTTCCTCCTTCCAGGAGGCACGGAGGCCCACGGCCCTCCTACAATCTGGAGGCCTTCAGCCCTCCGCCGGCACGGAGGCCCTCAGCCCTCCATCCAGGAGTCACAGAGGCCTCCGGCCCTCTGCTACCAGGAGGCCCTCAGCCCTTCTTCCATCCGGAGGCCATCAACCCTCCGCCATACGGAGGCCCTCAACCCTCCGCCAGCTAGGAGGCCTTTAGCGCTTCGTCTTGGAGTCACGATCCTTCCATCCCAGAGTCAGGAGCTTGTTTTGCAAGAGTTAACCCTCCGCTCAGGTAACACGAATGTTTACTCACTAGTACCATTTAGTCCTTTTTAAAATCGCCCTCCGCGGGCGCACCTGTAAGCCACCCTTCGTGGGTGCACCTCCAAGCCGCCCTCTACCGGGCGCACCTGTAAGCCGCCCTTCGCGGGCGCATCTCTAAGCCGCCCCTCCGCAGGGGCACCTCCAAGCCGCCCTCCGCAGGCGCACCTATAAGCCGTCCCTCTGCGGGGCGCACCTCTAAGCCGCCCCTCTGCGGGCGCACCTCCAAGCTGCCATCTGCGGGTGCACCTATAAGCCGCCACTTGGCCGGGCGCACTCCAAGTCGCCCTCCGCGTGCGTACAGGTAAGTCGCCCTTCTGCCGGGCGCATTCATGGATCACAAGCCTCCAATCACATCCCTCTCACACTCCCCTCATTCTCGCATCTTACACATACATTCCTCCGTTTATTGCGGAAGATATCTGACTTGAGTGTTGGAATGTCGTCGGGGGATAACCCCCCGTCGGCCTCTGACCTCTTTTTTGTTGTTTGTGTTGTGCAGGTTCTTGGTTATCAGCGACGGAGACCAAACCCAATCCAGATCAACCCGCAACGGAAGATTGGAAAGTTCCCTAACCCATACAACAATCGGGAACCCGGGACGCAACAGTACTTAATATTAACTCATTAGCTATGACCCTATAAAATGCCT
>JAODPA010120773.1:0-13493 GCA_025585075.1 Nepenthes mirabilis | reverse complement strand
TCTTTTCGAATTTGAAAATAAAATCAAATCTTTTCTAATTTGAAAATAAAATCAAATGGGAAATAAAATCAAATCTCTTTTAATTTGAAATAAAATCAAATCTATTTTGGAAATCAAATCAAATCTCTTCATCTATGATGTCCGCATCAGTTTCATTTTCAATGATTCAAAAAAAAAAAAAAGCCTTAGCATAAGAATAAAGTTGCTATACTATGACATGAAGGCCACTAGTTTAAACTATAGGAACAACCTTTGTACATTGCACAGGTAAGGCTTTTGTATATCCGACGCTCAGCATGTCCCCTATGGAGGCAGCCTTTGAGTAGGACCATTTAACAACCTTATGTATGTATTTTGTGCAATAAAAAATCTAGTATTTAATAAGATGTGGACATACAATTGATTTTTTTTTTCGTTTGGGGGGATGCAAACAATGTTATATGGTAACATTCGAAGTGCATGTAATGTTCTATATGTTTTGCTTTGAATATCAATATGGTAGGGAGGGAATATTTGGTGGGGAAACTGATCACCACCACCACTATCATCAATATCATTTGCAACCCCACTAGCACTGATGTTTTGATGAGCTGCTAGTACTACCTCCAATCACCATAGTGTCAGCGATAGTGGTGATGGCACGCTGAAGCAAGCTGTGAGCTACTTCGCATCAGGTGAAACAGTTGAGAGTAATGGTTTTATTCTTCTGAGGGTCTGATATTGAATAATTTAGAAAGGTTGCTTCCTCATCTTGAAAGGAAGAGGCTTTGTCTGTCAACCGAAGTTAAAGGATACATATTATGGTGGAGGATTGAACATCCTAGAGGTGCAGAGGAATGTCTTGGGTGGTTGATGTACTCTTTTTTGTGAGAACAGTTTAGAAACGTTGTCTCTCTTGTCAATTATTTTGTTCTTGTTGTAAACTGTTCTTAAATGTATAATAATTAGATTCTAGTTCTAAATTGTTAAATCTTTGTAATTTTTCTAGTCAACCAATTCAACCCTCTCGGCTAGCTACTTGGGACCAACACATATCCTTTCACAGTTGTGAGGTTGACATGTTTAAATTGTTCAAAGAGATTGAAAATAGAAGAGAGGATTTTAACAGAAATAAAAGGGAGACAGGGAACTGAATAAGGCTTTTTAATGGAAATGGAATGGCCAATATGTCAGAGATAGTGATTAAGGTTTATTGTTTTTTTGGTTCTAATGGAAGAGTGATGGATTCTGTTTGGTCTTTGGTTATTGGTTGTCTTGATTTGATGTACTGGTTATTGGCTGCACTTGCAATAAATCATCAGAAAAGGTAATGATTGGTGAGAGCCGTTAGAGAAGGCAGTGAACAGGATTGTATATTGGTGAATCCTTTTGGCACCCTTATAGTATAATCTAAAATAGCTTACTGATCTGTAAAACAAAATATTTGACTTCTCAACAGCTTGGTATGGTTGTCGAAAGTGATAAAGGGGATACCTTCTTACGACCACATAAGCTTTTGAGCACAATTTGTTGAATTGAGTTAACTAAAAAGCAAAATAGGACCATGACTAAAAGTTTGTCTGACAGTAATGAATAACTGGTTTGAAAGATATTGCAATGTACCATTGTCTGTTTCATATGTGCATGAAGCAAGATAGTGAGGGGGAGGAGATTCTGCTCCCCTTTTTCCTTTCTTTTCTCTGCAGGAGTGGGATGTTGTTGGGCAGGTATGAATCAGTCTTGAGGGTTCCTAGATCTTTTTCCATGGTATCATGACTTGCCTCAATATGAAGTTCTTATTGTGCTTCTTCATGGCAAAGTTCATTATATAATAGTCAAGTATCTCAGAGACTAGTCTGCTTTAACACACTATTTTGATGATTTGTTTGGTAGTGCCCAATTGTATATATGACTTACTGTTGGATACTAATGTATCCTTGGTGCTGATGATGCTTTGAATAAAGATGACTGGATGGCTGATTAATACTGTGATAATGTTGCAATTGTCTTTTCGAATTTTGTGAAGAGAAGAGTAGTTGATGCTTTGGAGAACTTTAAGTGATTATTTGTTCATGGGCGATTAAGGGTATCAGTCTTGTCTGTTGTCATGTTGTAGGAAGCAAATCTTACTGTGCCAAAGAGAGGTTATTGTTTGGCTAATAGAGGCTCTCTTTGTTTTCTGGAGTCCAGAGTCTGTGAACAATATTTATCTTGTAAATTGATCTGGGCAGTCTGGTTTTCTTCAGTAGGGTTCAGGCGAAATAAGCTAAGGGTGGGCTTTTGGCATGAGATCAGTACAAGTTATGACGTGAAATCCTTGTGTGTAATTTGGATGGAAACAACTAGGCTTTGTCTTTACGATGGACCAGTGTTCTGGCTGATCTGTGATCTGTCTCTGCTGAATGGCTGTCTCTGTTATTTGCTTGTCACTGTGGGCATTTTCTAGGTTCTCCATGTTCTCTAGATATCATTTAGGGGGACTTCTGCCTTATTTGTTTTCTTCTTTTTTTTTTTTTTCAATCATTTCCGTGAATAAAGATATGGTGATAGAGACTTTTAATTGGTTTTACTTGTTAAAAAGGTTGTTTCCTGCCCTCGCCAAAAAAAAAAAAAAAAAAAAAAGAAACAGTGTTAACAAATCCCTAGTTCCTCACTGAGATTAAGGCAAAGTTAATGCATTTTGTTTTCAGGATAACACATCATGTTATTGATTTCTGCTTTCCAAGCATAATTTAGTGGTCATTGAATGTTAAAGAATGGGTATTTTGTTCAAATTGGTTCCATTTTGAGGAGTTAATTGGAAACTAATTTGATATAGGGACCAAGGGAGGGAGCTAACTCTAAAGTATAGAAAATGGATTAGGAGTGAGGAGATGGTATCTGCTCACTTCTGCATTAGTTGAGTTACAAATTCATTAGCAGCCCCATCCCTTCGCTATACGGCAGTGGTTCCAAGTGGAAGAAGAGCTTGAATGGAAACATTGTCTAAGCTGAGTTTGCAGATTCATGCTTCTGCTGCCTCTTGAACAATTTTGTCATCTTAGCTGACAGATTTTATGATTAATGTTTTTATTTATCTGATTTGCTCCTTTTGATTATGGTATTGGTGATGGTAAAGCTGCATGTTTGGAAAGCACACACTGTGTTTACTGATGTGTTATGATTGCTTAGGATGTGGCTTCGGATAAAGCGGACAGTAACGAAGGAGCTAATTCTGAGCAACCAGTAATTAGTCTACAGAGATCAGAATCCCTAGTTGAAACTGTAGCTAGTGCTATTCCACAAGTTAAAGATAATGAAAATCTGGAGAAACCAGATGCCTACTTGATAGACAGAGATGCTAGGAACGAAAATTGTAAAGGGATTCTTAAAAGTCATTCTGCTGATGTTAAGTTTGATGACACAAAGGATTCTGCTCAACATGTTGTATCTTATATCTCTCAATGTTCCAAGGCAAATGATGCTGCAACAAGCAGTCCTCAGCCAGTTGTACGTATGGCACTCGAGGTCGACAAGGTTATGGAGGCAGTGAGTGACTCCTGCTCTAATAAAGCAGATGAAATCTCATGCAACAATTTGCCTGTTAAGCAAGTTCTAGAGGAGTCTGAATGTTCTGTGGACAAACTGAAAATTTCTTCAGAATCCCAACATGGTCCCAAAGTTGCAGAAGAGACATCCACATCAAGGGATCCAGTCTTGAGCTCTCCTGCACCCCCTAGTCAGAGTAAATTGTTTTGTGCTGGAAAATCATCTCCTAGGTCGTCAACCATTGCGATATCCAAATCATCTTCTTCTGATAAATGTAGGACTGCAAATTCCAAGATCTCTAATCCTGTTGGAAATCAAGCAAATTTGAAATACAATGCCACATCGAAGAAGGATAAGGCGACCAGTGGTCTGGTGAGGAATGAAGGTAAACATCAACTTGTATGTACCACTCTAAAAGAGCGTCCAAAATCCCCTATTGATCCTGCTTTAAGAGAATCACATCGAAACAAGACTTACCCTAGTAGCATTTCCAAGCATTCTTCCTTGGATGCAAAGGATCATGCAAGGTATGCATCTTCTAAAGCATCTTCAGTTGACAGCCATCCTCTTCAGTCAAGCATCCATGAGCCTACTGGTTCTTTTCAAACTCAGGGTGCATCCCATGTGCAAAATAAAAATATGGCTTCAGATTTGCAGCCGAGAGGTGAAAAAGTTGTTCTATCAAATTTCCAGCCCTTGTTTAAGGCAAGCCATTCATCTTCAGGCCACCCTCCTGCATCTACAAATTCTTCTGCTGGATTGAGTGATGAAGAGGTAACCATAGCTACTCTTTTGAATGTTTGTAGCCAATGAAACTATATTTTGTCCTGCTGCTTGATGTTTTTTTTTTTTTTTTTTTTGATGATGCGAAATGGCAGCTTGCTTTGCTTTTGCACCAAGAACTCAATAGTTCACCTAGGGTTCCTCGGGTGCCTCGTGTGCGCCATGCAGGTAGCTTACCGCAACTCTCTTCCCCCTCTGCAACAAGTATGCTAATCAAGCGATCTGGCTCTGGAGGAAAGGAACAGCATTTGGTAAGATGCATTGTTCTGGTTCTTATGTGATTGGTGGCCAGTTTGTGCTTTTGCATTTAGGCAACCTGGTAATGTGCTTCTGTTGTGACGTTTTATTTTGTGATTTACCCTTTTTTTTTATGTTGTTTAGTTCTCAAGAAGGAAAAGCAAGGATGTGCATAGTTCTCATGAGGCTCGTAATGAGGCTAGGGTGATTAATAGGGTGCCTTCTTCGCCCGATTCTGCAAAAACCGGAGATGCTTTAATTCAGGCGGAATCCATCAATGGATCATTGCATTCTGCACAGAAGAATGTTTTGCACACAAGCATCACAACTGCCAACAGTGTCCCATCCTCTGCTGATGCTAACGAACGAAAACTTTCATCTTCACGTTACTCACCGAGGAATAACTCTGATGATGATAATGGCAGTGAGGGTCCTGCCCATCGGACTCTACCAGGTTGATATCTCCTGTCAAAGTCATACTGTAGTGATCTGCATTTGAAAGTCTAATAATCACAATCTATGGCGGTCTTTTTTTTTTCCTCAAAATTCTACCGTTACCAGATGCTCAGTTTTTTTTTTTTCCTTTTCTCCTTGGTTTTGTGATATGCAGGATTAATTGCAGAGATTATGAGTAAGGGCAAGCGGATGACATATGAAGAACTTTGTAATGCAGTTCTACCGGTGTGTTTCTTTAGTTTAAAAGAACATTTCTTTAATTTCTTTGTTTTGGTGAATGATTTAGGGGAAGGCTTATGCCTTTGCTTTATCATTTGCAGCACTGGCATAATTTGAGGAAACATAATGGTGAGCGTTATGCATATTCAAGTCACTCGCAGGCTGTTTTAGATTGTCTAAGGAATCGCATCGAATGGGCTCAGTTAGTTGATCGTGGCCCCAAGGTATGATCTTGTGTCCCTTTTTGATATTGTTGTCACTTTCTTTCCTGTCACTCATTGTTGGAGTGAGCCTATGCTGCTGCTTGGATTTTTGATAATTGTCACTTCATTTCAAAGGAGTTTGTTAATTTATTCAAATTATTTAGTTGTGTATGAGAAATTGTTCTATTGGTATGAATGCCTCTCCATTGAGAGTTCTCCTCTGTTAAATAAGAAAATACTCTCTAATTACGCTTTAATTACAATCCATCAAATCCACTAAGTATAGCAGTAAACAAATCTTCTAGGTGAATCTACTAAATATGCTAGGAGGAGCCATGTAGATTTATTCCTTGAAGTACCGATGTAAAAGTGCATTTTTCACATTTGTTAGTTGAAGAGACATCCTTTTGAGGCAGCAATACCCATAATAGTTTGCATGCTAATTTTTTTGGCTGCATATGCAAAATCTCATCGTAGTTAAGTCCTTATTCTTGCTGATTTCCAATGGCCACTAGATGTGCCTTGTACCCATCTATAGTGCCATTGGACCATTGTTTGATGATATACACCAATTTGCATCCAATAGGCTTGATCTTAGCAAGATAAGGTACAATATCCCAAGTATGATTACCCTGAAAAGTTTGAAGCTTTTCTTGCATAACTTGTTGCCAACATGCTTGAGTAGATGTCTAAGAGTAGGATGAAGTTACAGAAGTAGTATTCAGAGTTGCTTGAAGAGTTGTATGAGAGAAACCATGCCCATTGGTTTGTCAGGTGATCTGAGTTGATTGTCGTGGCTTAAGTGCAAAAGAATCAGTACAGTGTTAGGAAGAGTTAGTGGGCAGCATTTATGAAACATAATCCCTGCTCAAATCATTCAATAGTACACATCATCAAAAATAGGAAAACAAACTAAAGTGGAATCATAGATGACACGAGATTGAAAGAAATTTCGGTTTTTAAAGAATGCCAAATGACAAGAAATATGGAGCTTGTTAGCATTTCTATCATAACACACAAACCCATTATAAGCAGTACTATAACCCCATGAAAGCACAACTAATAGCTTGAATATGTTCAATTGATAGTAGTGAACAAAACACACACTGCCAAATCTACGAAGAGAATGATAATTAAGAGTTACTCCAAATAAAAGAGAATATGGAGTCATAATGTGTATTTTGGGAAAGCAAATGATTAATTAAATAAATATCTGTAGATAAGGCTTCGACCCACAATCTAGTAAGCAAAGAATATTCAATCAATAAGGCATGAACAATGTTCAAAAGATGCCAGTTCTTATATTATACTATTCTATCCTGTTGCTAAGTGTAAAGGCAAGAACAATGAGAAATAATATCTTCTGTGTTAAAATAAGTTTGGAAGTTATTCCCTGCTAGAATTTGAGCCTGCGATCTTAACATACAAGGAAAGTTGTCTTGGCAAGGGCAAAGAAACTCTTAGAAAGGGAAACTACGTCTTTTGAACAAAGAAGCATACCTAAGTAAAACGACTTTGCCATCAATAAATGTAACAAAATCCTTGTACTTAGCATGCAAAGTGATTGGACTCTTGCCCATGCATCAGTATGAATAATATCAAAACTTGCAGAAGCACGAGTACCATGTAAAGGAAATGGTAAAGTTTTGCTTTTTACCAAGTTTATAAGAAAATAATCAAATGGCTTATTAAGAGATGAAAACAAGACTTTATTACCCAACTAACTATGTTTTATAAGACGAGTCAAAATAACAAAATTAGGATGGCCTAATTTCTTATGCTAGATAGTGATATCATTAGTAATAGAGGTAGAGGGTAAAGAAACAATACTAGGAACAGAAAATTGGAGTGGAAATAGATGACACATTTTAGGCTTTTTTACGATAGCCTTTCCTAACGCTTGATTCTACATAAGACAACTATTGCGGTTAAAATGAATTTCACAATTATTATTAACTAATTGTCCATCTGAAATCAAATAGGTAGATAATTCTAGTAATACAAATACACTTATAAAAGTCCAGATTTCCAACCTCGGTGGTTGCAAGAGAAATATCATTGGCAACCAAAATATGCTACTCACTATTATATTTATAACATCATATAAGGATTTTGTACTTCCAATCATATGATTCGATGTGGTAGAGTCGACCAACCAAGGAAAAGTAAGTAATTTTCGCTTACCTTAAAAGCCTAAGGCAAAAAAAAGCAAAAAACTGTCATTTGTTGTACGATCTTAAACATGAGAGAAAGTGAAAGTGTGCTTATAGATAGCTATTCGTTGGTAGAGATTCCCCAAACAACAATTTAAACGGGCTAGATAATAGTGTGAATATTGTGAGCTTGTTGATTCTGAGGCACAATGCGACAATTCTTAATTTAATGCCCTTCCTTTTTATAATATTTGTAAAATTTCTTATTGTAATTCTTTGCAATATGTCCAAATTCTTTTCAACTATAATATTAAGTTTGAGACTTGAATTTGCCCTTTCCCTAGGCAGCATATACCATATTAACCATTTCATTAAGTTATTGTCTCCGGTGCCATGCTAAGCTGTGTGGCTAAATGTGGCTTTTCTTGAATAAATTCCCTTGGAATATCTCTAAGGATGAGACAGGATTGTGATGCGCTAATTTAGTTTGTGCAGTCTTAAATTCTAATCTCAATTTCATTATAAATTGATACCTAAGACTCTCCGCATGAATTTCTTGAAGTGACGCAAGAGCAACCTTTTGAAGTTTAGAATGAACTATTTTGGTATATTCGCTTTGAAAATTCAAAAATCTAGCATAAAATTATTTTGTAGAAAGATTATCTAGTTTGTAGTTAGTAATCTCTACTTCCAGTAAAAATTTTCAAGCATTATTATCTTTGTTATAAATATGCCGGTGATAATCTCACATCTCCTTAGCATTAGTGAAGAATCAGAGATTAGTTAGTTTGCTTCAATTGAACCCAGCAAGCAAGATATAATGCGAGCATCCTTACTTTTTCATTTTTTATTCCTTTGACTCAGTGAAAGCTTTAGATGATCCATCTAAATGACTCTAGAGTTTTTCCCTTTGACACAAATTTTAAGTTGAAATTTTCATTTGGAATATTTTTTCCCATCAAAACAAAAAAAAAAAAAAAAATGAAGTTTTCTTTTAACATTATAAAGAAAATATGGCTAGACTTATCCAAAAATATATATATATACAGCACAAATGATGAGATGAGCACGTGCTCCATGCTCAAACCCTCTTATGCAGGAATCTGCCACACTATGACACTGAATGAAGCAAGCATGAAGATTATCTGAAAATGATTCAGGTCAGGGAACAGTTACACTCAAGAAGAAACAATTTTTCGAAGATGAAGATTGTCTAGTTGAGTGTGATCTTCAGATCTGTTGAAGGTAGAAAATACTTGATACCACCAAATCGTTCTAGGTTTGGACTTCAAGGATTGTCCGGCACTCACAAAGCTGGGAGATTCTCAGTTTATAGAAGCTGACAGAAATTGAATACCTCCAAATCAAGAAAAATCGAAAGATGGAAGGGGAACCTGGCCAGTGAGGACTACTGAGATCGAACCAAGATTGACACTAAGGAACTCAGAGAACAAGATAGGCACAAAAAAAAACCAAGAATTTGCTGTCAACACCGGAATATGATTGGTATTACCAGAACTCGAAAACCCAACGTAAGTCAGACGACACACTAGGTAACCTTGAATCAAATTTTGATTTCAAGGCTCAAATAATATGACAAATAGTGTATTGGTCTGAATGGCTCTCCATTGAGAGTTCTCTATTAAAGAGCAAATCCATCAAACCCCAAATCACAGCAGTAAATAAAATTATTCTTAATTTCATATAATCAATATCTATTAAATTACAGCAGTAAATAAAATCATCTTTAATTTCAAATAATCAAGATCCATTAAATAATGAAACTAAATATGATGTACAATTCAATACGGCTGACAGTGTAGACATAATTCATTGGGATATTGGTTAATTGCAAAGGTGGTAGTTTCTTAATGGGTCATGGTTTTAGTATGATGGAACTTTGATCCGTCACCTTTTCATATAGTAGTGGTTGTTACTAGAGTGCCATTAATTGGATGTTAAAGTGGAATTTTCCTTTTCTCCTTGAAGGAAGCTTGTGCCAGAAATTAGCAGATAAAAATATTCCGATAAATCTAATTCTTGTTTAGGTGGAGCTACAAACGAGCTGTCTCAGATTGAGTATTACTTTGGTCATGCTTGACTAGTCAATTTGACGAGCTGAAAATGAGGTTTGAGCTTGTCACATTGGCTTTATGGGTTGATCAAGAGTGAGCTAAGCTCAAACTTCTTATCAAGCTCGAGTAGCAAGTTTTTTTAAATAATAATGATAATTGAGAGCCTCTTTCTTTCTATTAATTTAAACAGTTCCAAGATCCCATGGTTAGAGGGGATAAGTTTTGGAAATTTATTCTAGGCATCCTAGAGAGGGCAAAAAGTACAGATCCCAAAGAATCCAAATGTCTACTTGAAATGCAATCTCTTGCCTTATTATCAAAGGAATTTTCAGCTCTTTACAAACAATATCCTATTTAATCTGCCTTAGTAAACCAACAATATCCGTAGACTTGTTTTTGGTAAAGTCAAGAAATTTCTTTCCCTGAAATATGATAAATGGGTAGCTGCAGACCTAGCAAATAAGAGCTGTCTTCTCCTTTTTCTTAAATTTGAACACCTTGCTGACTTCTTGTTCTAGGTAACCTGTGTTCTTATGATGATCCATCCAATGCAGCACCGTCTGCCATAGGTTTCTAGAAGAAGTACAAAGCAAGAAAAGCTGATTTTGTGATTCTTCTCTGCCTTGATAGAAGAAACAGTCATATTCTGTGCCATATTGAATCTAAGGTAGAATGATCGCGTGAAAGGTAAAGTTAACCCTACATGTCCCTTCCTAGAGTATGAAAAACAGAATAAGAAAAACAGATGGCAAAAGGTCTCTCAATATAAATCTAGCGTGCATTATTCAAAAGCTTTTTTTGACCCAAGAACTCCATGGGATTTACAGCTGAAAAATTCTGGGGAAAAAAATAATAAAAGATCCTATCTAAATAAATCCTACGGAAATCAAACAATAATAAATGTGGAGATAAAAAGATAATAAACTTGATCTTGAGATATGCAGAAACTATATGGGTTTGATGTTTAAAAAATGTGTTCAGAATCAAATGATAAACGAATATATATTCTGTATGGAGATGTGTCAAATCCCTAAGGGATTTATATCTAAGATTTCCTAGATAATATCAAAAGATAAAAAAATAATATAATGTAATTAAAAACTCTTTACAACTTGTCCTATCGGGATTCCACACACTTCTAGGTCATCCTGCAGCAATTATAGACTTTATGAATGCAAAATCTCTTGTTAAGTGCTAACAGTAGTACATTTTATTCAGATCAAAGTATTAAAACGTCTGGTCGCCCATCTTTGATGCAGTTTGTTGGTCCTTGAGATATTTTTGTCCATCCTCAGAAGTCATTCTCTCTTTACTTTCCCAAAAGTCCGCCCTCTTTAGATAAGGGCCATGGACCCATTTCATCCACGCTGTTGCTTTTTATTTGAGTGATGTTATATTCGTCTAGCCTGGCTGCTGAGTTCACATAAATTTCCATTTTGAATTCCAGCCAACCTTCCTTGAATGACAGATCCAATTCTAGGATATCCAAGTCCTTTTGCATGGAGTCCTTGCCACTCTCCAAGAATTTTCTGTATATATTATTAATGGTCTTAAGGATCATCTCAGGCAAGATGAAAATATATTCCTGTAGTTGTGCAGACAGAAGTACGCAGCAGAAAAAAACTGCCATGTCCTGCATATGAATGAAATCTTGCTGACCAACATCATCTCTGACCATGGATAATAATATTAGTATCAGTTGTGAATATTTCGGGCAATACTTATCTGTACCAAACATATCAGGCAGCTTTTTTTTTTTTTTTTGGCAAATCAGAACAAAATGGGTTGGGGGCAGTGCTGATAAATCGTTTGTATTGATGATATTCGGGGCCCGATACCAATATAAATATCAGCGGATATTTTACACTTCAATTGATATTGCATTCTATGATTCTGAAGTTTGTCTAATAAGGCTGACATTGGGCACTTGAAAGTATCTTTGCTGGAAGGGGCATACCAAAATACTTGACAAGCAAACTTCCTTAGGAGTAGACAAAGCATTTGCTTCTTTTCTTTATCAGAAACACCTGCACAGAAGAGAGCTTTTGACAAGTTTGCTTTAAGCCACGATCTGGCTGGGAAATCAGAGAGCATCTTGGTTTCTGACGAGTTAATTGAACAAAACTATAAATCAGGCTAAAAGCAACTCACTAAGCTTCTTGAGCTGAATATGCTCGAGATCTTGCCAAGAGATCTCAAGTGGAGCTTTGAGTAGCTTGGTTTGTCTAACAGTCCTATGTTCAACACTGCAATCCCGGTTTGCTGTTTGTTAAATATTATTCATGATCCGAATATATTTTTGCTAATGACCAATTGTGGTTCCCCCCTGAAGAGTGTAGTAAAGCTTCAGTGAAACTACTTTAAAAATAATGTATATTTTCTCGTTGAATCGTTTGCCAACGTGGGTATCGCATGCTGCAATTGATATGCATTTGGACCAGCTACAAATATGAGTGTCTGACATAATCGGATAACACTTATGGCTTGGAGGATATAAGTCAACCCATATGATATGAATTGTGGGTGTTCTGTTTTTCTCTCATTCAAAGTGTCTCTGAAAGTTCCCTTTTTTTGGTGGACCAGACGAATCCAAGTAGGAAGAGACGCAAGATTGATATTGAGCCACCAAATACAGAATCAGAAGATAACGGATACGAAGAGGACATCACTTTGAAGGATGGTGAAGGCAAAAGTCTTGAATCAAATAGAGAGGAATTCCCAAAGGGTAAGCGGAAAGCTCGAAAACGTAGGCGATCAGCTTTGCGGGGTAGAGGTATAAAAGACATAAGGAAGGAAAGAAAGGCAGAGGTGCTGTCTGATGATGACTCCAGCTCGTTTTCAGATTCCACAGAGGACAGCATGTACAGTGAGGATGAGACCGATGGTGGTGGAAGGTCAGCTGCCAGGAGTAAGGCTTCCGGCACCTCAGCCGAGACTGCTACTGTGTTCTAATCTGCTTCTCAAATGTGTAACATTCTGAAGGCAGTTTGCCTCTTGCCATTATTTTTGGGGATACCTTTTCTTGCGGCATGTCTTGTATGAATTCCTCCTGCGGTGTAAACTCCATAACCTCAATCTGCCATGGACTCAACAATGCAAATGATGAGCACCGACTGCTGTAAGTGAAAGGATCAATGTACACACCTCTTCTCTTGTTCTTCTTAGAGTACATCAGCAGCCATTTGTCACAGGATTAGCATCAGCCCGAGACACTGCTGCCTTTTAGACCTAGCTGTGTTTTTGTAGTCGCCGGTGGGGTGGTTGTTTTTCATAGTTATGTGCCTTTTTAGGCTCCTCTTTGGCTGTTGTGTTCTGATCCATATCATGTTATGTTAGCATTGTTCAATCCAGAAATTCCTGCTTGTTTACTTCACTTGGTGTTAATGCAGTGAAATTTGCTTCTTGCTTTTACTCCATCTTGCATATCATAAGGAACTGTGGGGTGAGAGCGGATGGCTTTAACTGCGCTAATGCTAGAAGGGAGATGCATTGGGAACACCGAATTTATATCCTTCGAGCATTATAAAATGATATGATATTTATTTATTTATTTATTTTACTGTTGGCATGATATTGTGAAGGAGTTGATACGGGTTCAAACGGTGTCCGACTAACGCCACCTATGCTAAAAATGTGACCGGCGGACGGCGCTAAGGGCATGTTTGGCATAGCATTTGTGATAGTTTGCTAAAGGATTTTACAAATTGAGTTTTTATTGATTGAAATTCTCTATATTAGCTTTTTGAATTTCCTTAATAAGGTCGGGGTGGATTTAATATACTCAGTGATTTTATAGAAGGAAAAATTTTGGAAATTAACATCTTATGGTTTTTCCTTATCCAATATAGTAAATTTCAGAT
>JAODPA010120762.1:0-18106 GCA_025585075.1 Nepenthes mirabilis | reverse complement strand
GGTACGATTGTAATTTTAAGCCATTTAAATTTAAATTATTACTATTATTATTTTTTTATCAAGAGATCTGCTGGGTATTAACTATACCACTAGAGATATTACTCACTCAATTTAAAAACCTATATATTCCAGCCATAATTCAAGAGTATTTAATCTCACATTCATCGAATGACCACATTTTTTTTTTTTTTTGCAAAATAGATTTTTTGGCAAAAAACAATAAAGAAAAAGGTATTTAGGAGAAAGGCTCGAATAGCCCAAGTATAGTGGGCCTTCTGACGGACCCAAAAAAACAAAAATTCAAAAAAGCCCACAACCCGAATTGAGCCCATTATCCAAATTATTTGTAGAAACTAGAAGTGGTAGGATCCGCTATAAGTGTAAGAGCTTACAAAATCAATTGGGTTGAAACACAACGCAGCAAAGAAAATGGCGACGGCATTGGGGAAGTTGAGATCTGGACTTCAGTCGGCGGTACGCGGCGGCAATCACTCTGAAATTCTTAAACGCAGCTTCGCTTCCTCCGCCAGTCATGACGACGAACGTAACCCTTTCTCCCTTTCTTCTCCCTCGTATCTATTTCGCCCTGGCTTCGATCTTGTCATCACTCGGACGATTTACTTTTGTTTTTCTTCAATTTGGGTCTTTCTGTAGTAAAAGACGTCTAATTTTCGGGTTTTTATCCATATTTTTTGTTTCTGATTGTAGTTATAGTGATTCTCAAGCACTGCCTGTACGGGATTGATTTCAACTGGAAAATTACTTTTATTTTTTAATGTGTATTCGTAATTTTGTGGTACTTCAGAGGAGACGGTGAAGTGGCAAAGGGTTACTTTTGCTGGCATAATCACGTGCACGATTCTGGCAATTTACAACCTGTCCAAGGGTCATCATCACTTTGAAGAGCCTCCGGTGAGCTCTCGATCAAATAAACTGAATGTCTTTCTTGCGTTGTTTATTATTTTCTTATGCAACTTTTCCTTTGTGATGAGGTTGAAAATGTCATTGGTTCTTCAAGAATCTCTAATTTCTCTGATGCTTGAACACTTATGTTATGGTTACGTGTTGAGAATTTGATGCAATGAATTGGTTGTTACTGTTACCCAAGAATTATCTGGGTGCACACATGAAATGTGCATTCGATTATCTTACTCCTAATATGGCTCTGTGAAAATTAACATCCATAGAGCAGCTATTATGCGTTCTGTGAATCTTATGGCTTCAGTTTTACTTATGAAAGAGAACTATTCCATGTAGTTTTTGCAGATGTTTTCCTTCAAGAACTCATTTTGCGCGTATTGCTCTTTATGCAGCCTTACCCATATTTGCACATTCGTAACAAGGAGTTTCCATGGGGTATGATTCATCTTCTTTATGCTATTTTGTATGTTAAAATTTATGTGCAGAATAGCATCATGCTGTATATCTAGGTGCAGTATCCGGTTTAATTATAAGTTCAGGTCCTACCATCTATCTTTTCTCCAATAATTTGATTAACTCTAGGTTATAACCTTTATTATTTGGTTTATAGGTACGCTAGGACCTAATATTTTCCTTTTTTACTTGGGTTATCTTCAGTTAATCAATGCCGGATGGCATTTTTTTGGTCCATATAAATGTTGCTAGTTGACATGGAAGCCAATCGTTCAACTAATATAAACCTATAGATGTATGTTGGCTATTCTAAAATCCAGAAAGTGGAAACAGAAGCATTTTTCATCCATTGCTATTTGTGCTAGGCAACAAAATACTCCAATGGTTCTTCATCCAAGAGTTTTGAGACTGGCTCTGCCTTGAAATTTCTGCCTGTAGCTGCTTACCTGGCTTCATTCAAGTAATGAAATATCCCAGTCAAATAGCATCAGAAGCAGTTTCCTTCTTAATGAAAGTTGGTTACACTGACCTTCCCATGAAATTCCTAACTTTCGACTGAGTGATGGCTGACTTTAGGTGTTGATACTTACTCTGTCAACTTCACTTGACAACTTTTTCTCTTTTTTGAGACACTAAATCTTATTGAATGCTCCTAGCTATAAACTGAGAAAGTGATGTACTTGAGAATTTAGCTTCCAATTTGATTCCTTCCCTTGGTCTATCCATTTGACTTTTTCCTTCCCATCTCAAGTTCTAAGGGATATAGATGGGCAGAGGTGGAAAAGGCCATGCTAGTATGGAGTTGGATGTGGCGAGGTTTGCCCTCACCTTGGTCGATCTTGCTCTGCAACAGTATGCTTGCCGTCTAGTGGAATCAATATTTCCCATAGATTATTTTTAATGAGAGAGTATATATTGAATCTTCTAAATTTGTGGGAAGACTTACATTGATGGAATAGGATTTAGTAACGTGGCATTGTTTTTGTGCTATTTAAGACAACTAGGATGGATAATGTGTTGAATGGTGGTTGGATGCAAGTGGTGGTTGCAAAACGGGGATTCAAACTGCACAGAACTTAAATGTGTCTTGTGGAATTGTACCTTAAATCCTTTCACCATGCGTTCTGCAATATTTTGCTTTTAGCATTTGTTAACTCTGACTAAAGTTAATAGGCCAGAAAATTCAATTTATATTTTGAATTTGAAAGTGCTCTATTTTTGTTTATTTGATCAGGATCCACTGGTGCTCTTCTCTCATAAGTTCTATGCCTTTCGTATTTTTGTGCTTTTAATTTCTAGGAGTAGATTTTTATATATATTGGTTTTGTCTCGGTAGTGTCTAAAACCATAATTCATGTGTTTTATAGTTTCCATCGTATAAAAGGCTTTTATTATAGAATTGTGAAAGGAGGAGATTGCTAAGAATAACTTGTATTTGTATATTTTGTGATTAAAAAAATAGTTGGTTTGAATTACTCTCAAGAATCATTAAAGACTCGCATTGGATATATGCCACGCAGTAGTATAATCTATCAAGTGTTCTTATACCCAATTCGTGCTTGATCCTCCCATGAGTTTGTATGATCTAAAATAGCCACGTCTGATGTGTGCTTGGTCTGTGCATTAGTGCATTTGATCCATAACATCGACACCCGATGTGTGCCTATGTGGTGTATGAGCTTATTTAATCCAAAATACTTACGCCTAATATGCATTTATGTGGCCCACGTGTATGACTTGCTAAAGGCTTTGGCCTAAAGTACACTTATGCAGCGCATGAGCACTTGGGTGTTGCTTTGTTTCAAATATGTGCTTTTTTACCAAGTTTCAACTTAATCTATAAATATTGCTTTCTTCTAAACCTTAGAGACCATAAAATTGAGCTTGCAATCTTTGAGCCTTCTAAGAGAAAACCAAATTCTTTTCACTTGAGATTAAATTGTCAATGTTTTTTTATTCAATCCTCTCCACCATTGTTTATACACTGCTCTAGCCTTTAAGCATTCGCGGTGATGTTGGTAGTGTGGACATTAGATTTCAATATTGTGTAGAGTTTTACTAGCTAGTGAAGTAATATTGTTAAGAAGATTGGAAGCTATTTGATTCTATTATTAAGAACAAATTCGAGTTCCTTGGAAGGAGTCACAAGTTAAAAGTGAGTTGGCTAATATTTACTGTGTCTATATCACCTGAGTTATAAGTTGACTTTATTATTTTACTTTCATTGGTTAGAAAAACTCGTAAAGCTTTACTTGAAAATTAGTTGGTTTATGAGGTTTTCTTTTGCCATTAAAATTTTGGGTTAATTTTTTTTACCGTCTCAGATTTATTTTTGCGATAATTGTTTTGGTAGATATCGACTCATTCTTACATCTAGAAGAGAATATACATTATATGTATTTATATTCGTATATCGTGTGCTTCTACTTTTTATACAATTTCTAAATGAAATGTGACTATAGTGCCCTTAGCCTTTCAAAATCAATGTAATGGGTAGCTCATGATGTTCAATACAAATATGGTTTCTTTGCTTTTAGTAATTTTTTTATTAAAAATGAAAATATTATGTTGTTAGTGGATGGTGCTACTCATTATATTATTATATAAGAACTTTTTATCTAAAAACACTAACATGTTATAATGTAATTTGAGGCATTATCTGTCACCATATATATCAGATTTGTTTTTCCAATTTCCTCTACAATATCAAGTATTTTAAATAGTAGCTCTACACTCTTCACAATTTAATAGGTATCATTGGATTTGATGACCAATGACCCCTTGAGAATTTAACAAAAAATTTATTACATGTCTTTCTATGACTGAATCGTGCTAATTATTCGATTGAATTGAACATCTATATTTTGCCCATTCCTCCTTGTGGGCTTTCATCAAGTTTTTAGTTTTATCAACTTCTTTCCTAAGTAAAGGAATTCTCATATCATGATAACTAGGAGGTTTCAAATTAGGACTATGTTGTCATATGGATTTAATAGCTACCATCAAACTATAATAATTTGCCACTTTAATTTGATCTGGACATCATACATCCATCTAGTTATATTTTTACTAGTTTTATCTTTTAATTTTTTATTACAAGCTTTGCTGATAGTTGTTTGATTAAACTCTTTCTCCTTTCTTTTTGGTCTACTTTTTTTTTTTTCTTACATCGGATGCAAAGTAGATATTTGAGGGATTCTTGGTTCTTTTGCAGGATTAAAGATTAAATAATTTCGTTACTACTTTGGCGGTCTAAATCTCTTTTAGCACTGGAACTAATTTTAACTAATTCATTTTCTTTGCGTTCACCATAATCATTAATCTTATTAAAATTAGGTAACAATTCATTTTTGACTTTTTCATTTATTTTTTTATTCATATATTCTCTAATCTTTTTATGAGCGTACTCTGGATATTTAATTTATATTGTTGTATTTCTAAAACCACCAACAATAGTTTTTACTTTACATAATCCTCACTTGGTAATTCTTTCACGAAAATTATAGGTAAAATTATTTATCTTATTAGGTTCCACAAAAATTTGCATACTTTCAATACAGGATTTCTTTTGTTTGGGTTGCTTACTTTGAGACTCCTTTGATTCTATCCATGGTAGAAAGTTTGAACCAATATTATAGTCCTTGATGCGTCCTTAGTTCTCGGATTGTGGTACAGCTTAGAGAGCATTTTATTCTTCCGTTGCGGGTCAAATTGGAGCGGGTCCGATCTCTGTCGCTATTGACCTAGAACCTGTACACCACAAATTGTAAATAGGAGGTCAGAGGACGGCGAAAATTACTCCTACCGTATATCCTTTGATATTTAAATTAGAAATCCTTCTCAGAGAATAGAAAGATACTAGGAGGATGCGATGAATGCATATGTGCCTTACCGGTGGAACGTTTGGATGTGCCGCCTGATGGACGGCTTAGATGTGCACCCGCGGAAGGTGGCTTAGAAGTGCGTCCGACAAAGGGTGGCTTAGAGGTGCGCTCGGCAGAGGAGCGATTTAGAAGTGCGCCCGATAGAGGAGTAGCTTAGAAGTGCGCTCGGTAGAGGAGCGGTTTAGAGATGCGCCTGACAGAGGGGCGGCTTAGAGGTGTGCCTGCGGAGGGCAGTTTAAAAGTGTGCATGGTAGAGGGACGGCTTAGAGGCGTACTCGCGGAGGACGGCTTAGAGGCGTACTCGCGGAGGACGGCTTAGAGGCGTACTCGCGGAGGACGGCTTAGAGGTGCTCTGGACAGAGGGGCGGCTTAGAGGTGCGCCGGTGGAGGGCGGCTTAGAGGTGCGTCCGATAGAGGGGCGGTTTAGAAGTGTGTCTGGTAGATGGGCGACTTAGAGGTGTGCTTGCGGATGGTGGCTTAGAGGTGTGTTTGGCAAATGGGCGGCTTAGAGGTGCGCCCGTGGGGATGGCTTAGAGGTGCTCCTGATAGAGGGAGGGTTTAGAGGTGCGCCCGCGGAGGGGCAACTTAGAGGTGCACCCGGTAGAGGGACGACTTAAATGTGCGTCCGCGAAGGGCGGCTTAGAATTGCGCCCGACAGAGAGGCGGCTTAGAGGTGCGCCCGGGGAGGGCGGTTTAGAATTGCGCCCGACAGAGGGGCGGCTTAGAGGTGTGTCCGCAAAAGACGGCTTAAAAGTGCACATGCAAAGGGTGGTTTAGAGGTGCGCCCGGTAGAGGGGCGACTTAGAGGTACGCCTGCAGAGGGCCGTCTAGAGGTGCGTCCGGTAGAGAGGCGGCTTAGAGGTGTGCCCGGTAGAGGGCGACTTAGAGGTGCGCCGGTGGAGGGAGGCTTAGAATTGCGCTCGACAAAGTGGAGGCTTAGAGGTGCGCCCACGAAAGGCGGCTTAAAGATGCGCTTATAGAGGGCGGCTTAGAGGTGCGCCCGCAGAGTGCGGTTTAGAGGTGTGCCCGCAGAGTGCGGCTTAGATGTGCCCCTGCAGAGGGCGGTTTAGAGGTGCCCCTGGCAGAGGGGCGGCTTAGAAGTGCATCCGCTGAAAGAGGGGTGGCTTAAAAGTGCGCCTGCGAAGGGTGGCTTAGAAGTGCACCTAGTAGAGGGGCAGCTTAGAGGTGTGCCTGGGGAGGGCGACTTAGAGGTGCACCCGCGGAGGGCGGTTTAGAAGTGCGCCCGGCAGAGGGGCGACTTAGAATTGCGCCAATGGTGGGCGGCTTAGAATTGCCCCCGACAGAGGAGTGGCTTAGAGATCCGCCTGACAGAAGGACAGCTTAGAGGTGCGTCCGACAGATGGGCGGCTTAGAGGGACGCTCATAGAGGGCAGCTTAGAGGGACGCCTGTAGAGGACAGCTTAGAGGTGCTCCCAACAGAGGAGCTGCTTAGAGGTGTGCCTGCAGAAGGCTAAGCTACATTAGTGGGTCAACATTTTGGCTACCTGAGCAGAGGGTTGATTCTTGGACAGCGAGCTCGTGGCTTCAGGACGGAGGGCTCGTGGCTCTAGGACGGAGGCCTCCTTTCTCCGGCCGGGGGGGTCCTGGCTCCGAGACGGAGGACTCCAAGGACGGAGGGCTCCTAGCGCCAGAGCGAAGGGCTTTTGGGACGAAGGGCTCCTGGCTTTGGGATGGAGGACTTCTGGCTTTGAAATGGAGGTTTCCGGGGACGGAGGGCTCTTAACTCCCGGGCAAAGGCCAACTCCAACGGAGGATATGCCCCCTTCTTAGGAATGTCGAGTCATTTGGAGCTTTATGGAACTCCTTAAAGCTTCTAGAGCTTATCCTTCAAAGCTTGAGGGTGCTTGCTTTTATAGTGGGATTTGCAGATGCACTATTCCTCCTGAAGCAATGTGGGACTTTCACTATGAAAGAATTATATTGGATTGTGGGCCTGCTGTAGGGTTCATGGTTGCTGGACCCATCATTAGCCTCCCATATCGGTGGATTGAATTTTCGATCTCCGGCATGTTGATGATAAGATGAGACTGGTTATGTTGTCCCCTCAAGTCTGACCTGGATTCATTGACCGGAAAGCCTGACTCTGAAGAGAGGATAGAACCGGATTGATGGTTGATCAGTTTGGTTGACAACATCACTTGATCCGGAGAGTGGAACAGAGTCGAAAATATGGTTGACCAATGCGCTTGAATCTGGAGAGTAGTGCAGTATCGAAAAAACTGGTTGACCGGATCCGTTGACCAAATCGCTCGAATCCGGAGAGTAGTGTAGAGTCAAAAATCTTTGTTGACCGGATCCGACCGCGAGCCATAGGAGTCTCAAGCAAGATCCAGGAGTGCGCAGAGGGAATATCTCAGGCTTGAGATCAGATCTTCTCGTTGTAAGGACGCGCTTCGAGAGGTCAGGAGGCGACTTGCCTTAAGATAGCTGATCGTTCCAATTGTGGTAATAGGATGCACCTTGCGTTACTTAGAAGGGTTCTTCTTGTTGTGCATTGCTGTTGGCAAGTCAGCCAATGAGATTGGAAGTGAGGAGCCACCAGAAAGTTCAGTTGTTGGAACTGCGGAACTGTTGGCTCTCGGGTTGAGCAAATGGGTCAATACCGTGACCACGGCCAAGCCTGGGATTCTGATCTCAGTGACTCCCTCTTCGAGGATACCACTTTTCCTTCTAGTGGAGTGCCAGGGCTCTTGGGAATGATTTGCGTCGAATTTCGATCTTTTTCGTGAAGGGAAGCCATGGCCCTGAGGAGACGCAATTGTCGTCTAAGCCTGCTGGCTCTGACAAACGCGTCTGGTTAGTCGTGCTTGCCCCTACCAAGAGGAGGTCGTGGCATTGAGAAGATGTGGTTGTCGGCTAAGCTTTAAGGCTCTCGTTACCGAGCTTTTGCTAGCCTAGGCCGTCACTCGCATGTACTGTCAATGCTCTGTCCTATTTGATGACGTCGTAATTTTCATTCGTTTGGTCCTAGTCCGCCGACCGTCGATGACTGATATTACTCTCTCCTTCGGGAAGAGGTCGCCTCACGCATGCTGAAAAGCCCCCTAAGGTTTTGAGTTCGACTGCATATGGGCCGCTGGATGACGGGACCGAGGTTTAATTCAATCGCTAGTGGGCCGTTTGGATGACTAAGGTTTAATTTGACTATTTACGGGCCGACCGGATGACCAGGGTTTAATTCGATTGCTTACGGGCCGCCTAGATTATTAGGGTTTAATTCGATCGCCTATGAGCCGCCTGGATAATCAGGGTTTAATTGCGAGCGGGTGAAAATTCGTCTGACTTAGGGGCAGTTTAGGTTGCATGATTTTATGCAGTGTTATGTAATCACTCGTATGAGATGATAATATTACTATACTATTAACGGAAACATGATTCAAGGAAGCGGTATGGTGTATGCAAGACTTACGTGGATTTGGTGTGGAATCGTCGGCACGTAAGTGGTGTTCTTGTGACCGGCTCACCACCCTGAGTGCACAGCTAACGTGCACCGCTTCGAAGGGTCGTCGGGGCGCTTTGGTAGGCGACCTGGCCTATGGCCCCTATATTCAGTGGGATTTTGCCATGAAATAATTGGGTAGCGCGCTGCTGCCGCGCTAGGTAGCCTGTTGGTAAGTGGTTCGGGTCCTGCTTTTGACTGATACTGCCTCGAGTGACCCAGATTGGTGCAGTGTCCGGCTGGATGATGTTTTCTGCGATGTAATGTGTGGTGGGCCGAGCACATCGAGCCCCCATTGCAAAGTGTTGCCATAACTTTTGACGGGTTTGCTTTCATGCAATGGGTCAATGAGAGGCGTTGCAGCGGGATCAGTCTGTTGACTGGTGCACCTTAATTGAGAGAATCGTCGAGGCCAAGGACGGCCCATGAACAAAGGAACGGCCGCTTGAGCTGGCGTTTTGCATTTGTGGCCTCTACTCTCTCAAAGGTCGGGTTCGCCCCATTAAGCTTATAGGGTTCGAGGTCAGCGCCTCCTGGCGACACTTGGAGCGGCGTGGATCATGCCGCTTTGGGCTTTCACCTGCGCTTCATGGCTTGGCTTGCCTTTTGGCCACCGCTAGGTCGTGTCGCTTGTGATCACTTAGGCCTCGAGGTTGTCAGGCCACCAGATCTTCTGCAGATATTCATCCGCTTTGTTGGTTTAGGAGTCGGAGGGCGGAGCTACCTACATAACATCTTCGGTTGGACATGTGAGGTCCAGAAGTTGGAGGGGAAGCCCCCAGCGTGGCGTCTTAGGATTGGCCCTGTTGTGTTCGTGGGCTATGCTCCTCGCTTTAGCGAGGCAGCTCGCGAGTGTAGGACTAGGCAGTGGCTTGTCCGTTGATTCTGCCTGGGACCTCTTTGGGTTCGTGGAGGTTGTCGGCAGTCCTGGGAGTGACAAGGCGTTGCCGCTTTGGGCTTTAGCATGGCTCCCTAGGACTGGATCTCGTTTATTTCTCCGGGAGTGAGCCCCGTCGCTCAGATCCTCCCAAATACCGAGGTCATCGGGCTAATGAGACAAGTACTGGGGGTTGTTTGGGTCCTGAGGTCGTCGGGCCGATTGATCCTCCGAGGATGCTAACTTTCTCAAATCACTTGAAAGCTGATCTGTGAAGCCCCCAGTGTTACATCTTTTGACGGGTGCAGATGGTCTGGGGACAATAGGTCCAGAGCACCCGGTTGGACTGTGAGCACTTGTGCACTCGAGATCGATCATTCATCCGCATGGCTACCCAGTCGAGGGTTGTTGCCATGGGTGACTTTGCCTCTTGCTGATGCAATTGTTCGTATCCGGGTTGTTGATCTTCTTCATCCATCATGGAGTTAGAGGACAGAGTCCTCAATATTGTGTTTTCAGACGAGCGCAAATGGTCAGGATGAGGGTGCTCTGCTAAGCGCCAAGTGCCCGTACATTCGGCGTCGGTCACCTATTGACATGGCTTCTTGATGAGGGGTCGTTGCCATGGGATGTGATATCTTTAGCCGACGTGCTGCTTGGAGCACGAGTTTTGACCGTGTTTGTTTTACTTTTGTGAGGAAGACTTGTTAGTCGTTCCCATAGTTGTTTCCACAGATGTTGCTAATGATACGTTGTTGGTTCTTGGGCTTTGGTACGGATTAGGGAGCCTTCCATACTTCCGCTGCAGGTCGAATTGGAGCGGGTTCAGTCTCCGTCGATATTAATTTGGAACCTGCACACCACAAACTACAAATAGGAGATTAAAGGACGGCGGGAATTGCTTCCACCGTATATCCTCTGATGTTCAAATCAGAAATCCTTTTCAGAGAATAGAAAGATATTAGGATGATGCAATGAATGCATATGTGCCTCTAGGGGTGGAGCGTTTGGATGCGTCTGCTGCTGGGTGGCTTAGATATGCGCCTGCGAAGGGCGGATTAGAGGTGTGCCCGACAGAGAGGTGGCTTAGAGGTGCGCCCACGGGAGTACAACTACGAACAAAAGGCAAAAATAGCATACGTGACAACCTCCTACACAAGGAGATAGCGTGGTCAGTTAACGACGTCGACAAGAATAAAAGCACTCCGTCCAAAAGCTGAATGCCCAAGTTCACATTTGGGCAACGCCATCCAGCCTCTACTCACGTACGAGTGTAAAACAGGCTTGATCCGACATTAGGATTCACCTTGGTGTCTTTTCTATGACTTAAATCCATCAGAGAGTACCATAAACGTCTCAATGAAGGCAAATGACCCACTTGTGTGCAACGCACCAAGTTGGCCGGACAACGCAACGACAAGTAATTGAAAAACGGTAACAAAGGCAAAGACACATAATATTAGTAAAATGACCATTTTATTGATTATGTGTATTCATAATTATAACAATTTCAAAAAGTAAAGATTATAAAATTTATGGAGGTACAAAGCTCTTAGGAGGAGGTGGTGGCCCCTGACCACTCTGGGATTGCCTCACGAGGCTCTGACGACGCTTGGCAAAACGGTTCGATTGGTCAAGGTATTCTACTGGAAAGTTGGGGTCAATCAATCGTGCAATGCGCGGGCAAATGTGGACTCCTTTCCACAACCGTGCCACTAGCATATCGGAGACCTCACGGGGCCATATACGAGTAGTCAACTTGTTCTCTAGTGATGTCATCTGTCCCGCAAGCTGGTCAATACTCCTCATCGCCCGGTCAGTTTCTTCTCTCAACTAGACATTCTCCTTTTTCAGTCTGTCATTCTCCTTTTCCAGACTTGACAGTACAGCTTATCTCAGTCGAACGTTTTTCTCTTTCAATCTGGCATTCTCTTCTTCCAAACTTGACGGCACAGATTGGAGAGCAGCTGTGTCCTCCTGGTGCTCCACTCTCAGCAACTCCATCTCATCCTCGAATTAGACGACCTCCTTATCCCGGTCGGAGATCACCAGGTCCCGCCGGTGTTGTCCCTTGATTACTGCACTCGCAATTTTCTCCCCTACAAAAACGCTAATTATTAGCGGCAGAGAGAAAGAGGAGAAGGAAAATTGTGAAGGTTTATCTACAAAACTTTGCACATTGGCTTCGTTGGCCTGCTCCGTGACCTTGGGCTTGGCAACGGAGGACTAGATACAAAATTTCCTGAACAGGCCCAACAGTGGCCTCCGCCGCATACTCCACCGGCAACTCCATAGAAGGGCCAACTGCCTCAGCAAGCTCATCGGCGGTCGGCTCCTCCGGCTCAACAAATAGCTCTGAAGTTGGCTCATGCAACTCAAAAGCTGGCTCCATCAGCTCAGCTCACGGCTCCACTGTTGGCTCTAGCGGCTCAGCTTGAGGCTCGCCCCGATGGCTTCCTGTTCCCGCTCCGTCAACACAGGCTGTGCCACAACAACGATGCTGCTCGCTCCAGCATACAACATGGCGTCATATTCTTCTAGAGCTAATTTCACTTTGACTCCAAAGTGATCTCCCACTCCCCCAAGATGTCTAGTGGCCACATAGTCTGGCCTTGAGGATGATGAAGGAGGCTCCACCGTTGCGGCCCTCTTCTGCTTTGGACTAGTGGGAGCAGTGTCGGTGGAAGGTGCACCGGCATCACCGACAATCATAGCACCGATCTTCCTCTTCATTTGCGAGACCTCTGGCGGCGGTGTCCTGAATTTCTAGGCTGGAGAGGAAGGTCCCCGATGAGCTCTCTTGGCTTCCTCCTAATAAACCAAGTGGTCTCTCCTAAATTCGGAAGCATTCTCCCTTACCAGCTCCAACAATTTCGCCACAGCAGCAGTCTCTGCCTTCTTTGGCGTCTTGGTGAAAGCTTTGGGAACGTTGCCCTAATCTCGAGACAATGGCCACGTCTCAACAATGCGCACAAAGAAGAAACGATCCTTCCTATTCTTCAACAAGTCATAGATGGCCTCGTTGATTGGAAGGTCTCTAGGAGACAGGGAAATCCAATCCCCACTCTGTGTGAAACGTAACATCACCCTAACAGCGTCGATCGTCATCATCTGATAGTGATGATACATGAAGATGCACAAAGAGCAAAGATATCGTACGACATTAGTATGAAGCCGTGCGATAGGCACCCGAAGTGCAGTGAGGATGTCGAGCAGTTCCTGAGGGACCGGGAGACGAAGCCCACTTCTCAAATGAGTCTCGTATATAGTGACACAGCCCTCAAGAGGGAAGCAAGCCCTATCTGGTTCGCTAGGTATCACAGGAACAATTTCCTGTGGAATGTTAAACTCCACGTGTAACTCTTTAACTTCACTGGCTGTAAGCACAGAAGCAATTAGGGTTACAGAAGGCACCATGGAAATAGAAGCAAGAAGGTGGCAGAACACTTAGAAATTTCAGAAATGAAAGTTAAAGGAAAGCGTGGGAAGTTTAAAAAGTAACGGATGGATCACTTAAAGGTATGTGAACGTTGGAGAAGGAGAACCGTATCGTAAATGTGCGCCCATCATTGCGGACACGTGTCGCTTCCTGAACGAGTGCAATCGAATCAGATCCTCTGGCGCATTATTTACTGGGATCGCAAATTCATTGCGTGCAAACACGTGGCCAACTTTTCGACCCACAGTCTGGCGGCATGGTGGCGCATCGTTTCAATTTCCTTCACCAGCTCTCCGGATTCTGGCTTAGACGGTCAATGAATCCGGTCAAAGCTTCCTTTACCAGTTCTCCGGATTCTGGTCTAGGCGGTCAATGAATTCGGTCAACGCTTCCTTCCCCAGTTTTTCGGATTCCGGTCTAGACAGTCAATGAATCCAGTCAACGCTTCTTTCAACCAATTCTATGGATTTTGGCCTAGACAGTCAACGAATTCGGTCAATGATTTTCTCAGCCAGTTCTCCGAATCTTGACTTTACGGTCAACAACCACAAGTAACACAATCAACAGATCAAGAGTCATTGCCAGTTTCATTATCGGATCACCTCAGGCATGTGATCCATCCACTCGCGTCCTATCTTGAACACGTTGGAGGCCAAAGTCCCAGACCACCAGCATGGGGGGTCAGTGATAGGTACGTCAGTAATGAACTGGCCTAAGAATGAGGAAAGGTCCAGATCCACAACGGCTCATTTTGTGCCTGAACGGTCAACACCAGCTGTTGACCGGATGAAAGGCTAAGTGAGACAGGAAAAGCCTAAGAGTAGGACAGACAACTTGCTATTGAGATGGTCAACACTTCCGTTAACCGGAAGTGATAACAGTTAACCGTTTGAAGGTCAAGCCTCAAGTGGACCAAACCCAGTTTGGCTCACGCGACCATCCTCGACCAGCAACGGTCATCTCCCCTGATTTTGCGCTCTTCACTGAAGGAAATCTCAATTGTAGCGGTGATTAGAAGATTCAATGCGTATCCCTAAAGGAAAGTGCCAGAATCATCTTCCCGTCTGCAGTAAACCCTAACGGTTATAGAACGCAGAACGAAAGCAATTAAGGCAACGACTGTTACTGCATAAAGGCTCCACACCAAAAAAGATAGCAATCTCAATAGAGCGCGGGAATTAAGCCTTTCTGCACAAGGAAGGCCGCCCGACACAGTAACTATAAAAGGTCATGGAATCCTCACTCCAAGGCACACTCTCATTTGCCCACAAAAAGCTTTCTGCTGCAAAGCTTGCACACTTTCTGAATATGACGCTCTCTCTCTTTATCGCTACGTTCCTAGCGAACACAGTGTTTAGAACCAATGCTCCTCACGAGCCACCAAAATCTCTCTCAACGAGAGCACTATTCCATCACAAATACTCTCTGCATTCTCCTTGTATCATTTACTTTCACTTTCTTAATTTGAAGGTTATTTGTTGATTTGAGCGTCGGAGTGTTTTTGGTGGGACAATCTCCCACCGTCACTTAACCTCTTATTCGTAGTTGTGGTGTGTAGGATCTAGACTCAGTGGATGGAACTAGACTCAGACGATCGATTTGATACGAATTTATTTAAAATTTGGATTCATAATGCACCGGTCCTAAATATAATAAAATTGGAAAAATGAACAAGAGCAAAAATATGAGATGAGAGGAATTTTATAAAATATAAGGAAATTATTAGTAATAATAGAAAAATAGAAATAAGAGGANAGAACGGCAAACCCAAAGGGCGAAAAGCTTTTAAGGAAGGGCCAATGGGGTTCCACCACGTGGAGGCCCCTGAAAACTCGCGCGTTTTCAAGACGGAGCGACGTCTCCTGGCCGCGCAGGAATTAAATGCGCCTGCAGCTCAAGGGACATGACGGTTGACAGGGACCCCACGGGCTCCCAAAGAGTGACGCGTGGATATTCAGGCCAATACGCCAGGCAACAGAAAAGCATTTACGGAGAAAAAGACAAAAATTAAAGACAAAAGGGGGCTACTTCTGTTATTAATCAATGCTTTCTTACAAAATACAAGGTCTACAACCATAAGGCTACGAGAAAAGCGAAAGAAGGCTGCGGTACGAAGCCCGGTATGCTCCCGTACCTCGTCATAGGAGAGGCCAGCGAACGACGGCTGAAGCAGTCGGAGTTTCGCCCGGCGAACTGGGCGGGAAGCAAGGAGCATCTCCCGGTGGAAGTCTCCAGCGCTGTCCAGGAAGCACTGAAGCCAGGCGCTCCCGAAAAGTCCGGTGTTAAGCCCGACTTCCACGGAAGGCTACTTACCACGTAGCCCTTCTAGGAGTAGCGCTCCAGCGAGGCTCGCGGATTGGACACCTGCGAAAGCCTTCGCCGAGCAGGCGATGGCAGCCGCGGGGAAGTCAAGGAATCCGCTCAGCCTGGCTGAGCCACAGCCCGGAAGGGAGCGCACGACGACGGCGGAATGGCCAAGCCACTCTCGTTAGCAAAGAAGGCAAGCCATGGGGCTTGGATTATGACGGTCTTCACTAAGAGCTCCGAACGAGCGGCTGATCCATCCAACTCCTTATCGAGTGCCCACCAAGGGCGGCGAAAGCCAGAATCTCCTCATCGCCTCTCCGATTCGTTGATAAGGGGTGAACTTCACTCACCCAAGCGCCCGCCTATTTATGGGCGAGACGCAGACCATCCCTTCACCCAGCGCAACACGGCATCCAGCAGAAGTCTTTCGGGCAACAGCAGCGACCACTAGTCAGACGCAACCCAAGACGCGCGAATCTCGCCGGGCGAGGTAACGGGTCGCAACAGTGCCTGAAAAGCCTCCCTTGCCCTGGGAAAGGCGCGAATTGGGAAGACGACAAAAGTGGCGCGGCACGAGGAAGGGTACGAGGCCGTGGAAATGGGCCCAATGGACATGCCAGGCCCGACCACTGGCCGGCCCAGGCATGGGGGGCTAGTGTTGGGTCCCATGTCCTGGCCCATGAGACAGGCCCAGGCCCACGAAGCAGGTCGCAGCCCAGGAGAAAATCAGAGGCCCACGAGGAAACGGCAGCCCAGCCAAAGGGTGAATGGCGCAAGCCCACAACGGAAGGAGGCAACGGTAACCTGCGGCGCATTAAATACATCGCCGGGAACAGGACAAAGAGGGTGGAAAGGCTAGCCAATAGAGGCATGGCTGGCGCAGCACCGACGTCACCCGCTGCCGTCTGCAGACGGACAACCAATCCCCGCTCAGGGAAAATCGGGCGTGGTCAACGACGCCCAGCAGCGTGCCAAGCACGGCAACAGGGCTGTCGGCGTGACCGGCGGTCCATGATAGTGACTAGCGGCGCGATAGCCCAAGCAACGGGTGTTTTGGCGCCCAAGAGTCCAACGGGGTGAGGTATATAAAAACCCTCACACCCCACAGAGAAGGGACCTTTTTTCGGGAACTCAAAAACCCTGGCGATCTTCATCGAGTGGACGATCAGTCGGGAGACCTTGAACTCTTCGATCAAACTACGACCTTCACGGAACGTTGCTTCAAGCGTCCTTGATCATCTTCCTCCCTTTTCTCTAAAAACACAAGAGTGACAAGTCAAAGCAGAGCTTTGCCTCATCTAGATGACTCGCTCACAATCCCAGCATCCTCTGAGATCACGGGAAAGTTGGTCACCCGCTGCGGTGCAATACGGAAGCCAAGTCTTCCAACACCTGCTTACAATATTTCCCCACATTACCGCATAAGCATTTTCTACGCTTTCACAGCATTTTCTCTGCGCACTCTTTTAGCGTGCGCATTTCCGTTTATTGCGGGAATTTGCTGACTTGAGCGTCGGAGCGGCCTCGATGGGAGAAATCCTGCCAGTCCCTTCACCTCTTGTTTGTTGTTTGTGTTGTGCAGGTCCAGGTTTATAGAGACGGAGACCGGATCCTTCTTCCGGAGCGCCCGCACGCTTAGGAATCCAAAGGCTCCCTAATCCGTACGGCAACCTTGGGCCCGGGACGCAACACCACTCATGTGTCTTGGGCCTAAGACAACCTTGACTTACTCGTGAAAACCCTTACAAACTCGAGATTTAGCAAAGGACTAAACCATGATGAGTGATAAGTGGAATAAATGTCAACTACAACTACTAATGCCAATATTTTGCTGTACATACCTATGATCTGTTACCAAGATCATGGAAATGGCAAAATATCTATTCATGTATAGAAGTTTTTGCCAAGAACATCATGAAAGAGTTCGGGCTATTTTCCTGATCACATACCGAGGAGCGATTACTAGGATGTGAATTCGATGTAACATCCAAAGTCAATGCATCGGTATAATAGAGTACAAGTTAACACGAACATGCCACAATTAATAGTCATATTAGTAAACTAAACATAATCACGACCCACTAAATAAACAAAATACACCGACACAACACACATAATCCATTTAAATTAATAGGTTATATTCGGGTGACACAATAAGACACATTTAATACGCACACTTACAACACATGATCCATTATGCGTCTATCAAACAAAATTTAGATGAACAAATTGATTTTAACCGTGCTTATTTACGTACGTGTTTAATCGACATGTCCTTTGTGCTGTGCAGGTCCAGATGGGCTGTTTGAGAAGAAGCACCACCACTGAAATCAAGCAGATTTCGACATGTCCGACAGTCTTGGAACAGTAATATTGTTTGAGATGTTTTCACTAGACTGGAGGAAGCCTGTGAACCTCCATTGATGTTTTCTCTGGATATGTGGTTTTTCTATTATGTCTCCTTCGTGTGTGGATGCTTGATGAGCAGCTATGTCAGGAGCCTTCTGTGCTTTGGTTTCTCGGACTGCTGTCCCAGTCGAATAAGAGGGACATTTGGAAGTCATCTTTATAGGACTAATGCTATTAAGTAATATTATTTATGCATTTATTTATATACATTTGGAAGTCTTTGTGCTAGGCATTTTGGTAAATTTGATATTATTAGGTGTATAAATATTGTTTTTCAATGTTATTTGTCACCTCTAAATCTAGTTTACAGGTCATAGTGAATTATTTTCTATAATTATCTGAAGCTAGTTTATGTA
>JAODPA010120751.1:0-18105 GCA_025585075.1 Nepenthes mirabilis | reverse complement strand
ATCCAGACCAACCCGAGACGGATGAACCAGAGGAACACCCATAGAGTAGCCAGAGCCAAAGAAATCGCACATCCAAGGCATGAACCGAGAAGATTCAAGGACTGAGCAGTAAGGACGACACCGAAAATCTAAGAGGTCTCAGTGTCGCCGCTTGAGAAAGAGAAGAGGAGGAGAATCGGGGGACAGCCGGGCTAGGCAACCAGGAGACCAGCCATGGCCAGCTCCGGCGCCGCCCGGCCAGATGAGAAGTGTCGTAGAAGACGTGCCCAAAATCGAAGACGAATTTTGAATTTGAAGTTAGAAAAACGAAGAGGGAATCTTCTCTTCGAAGCCGAAAAGAGCAAAGGATGAGAAGAAGACAAAGGGGGCGGTCGGGCGAGGCAACCAGGGGACCGGCCGTGGCCGGCGCCGGTGCCGCCCGGCCAGATGAGGAAACGCCACAGAAGATGCGGCCAGGAAAACTGTGTTAAGAGTAAGCTTTTTATAGTGACTGGCCCCACCGCACTCGCGGCCCCATAACCCAGAAATCCCTTGCTGGATTTTTTGGGAGGCACAGTTCCACTTATGCTTCTGCGGGGAATTGAACCTGAGTGGGGGAGGCGCACAACCGTGCGTTTAACCACTCCGCCAACTCCTGCGTCGGCTAGCGAAACGCAATCTGGACATGGGAGACGCCATCATCAATTTTTGTAACAATAGGCATGAAGGCCACACAAGCCATTAAAGCGAACAAGAACACACCGGATTCCGGAACCTCAAACGGTTGGTCAAATCCTCGAAAGCAGGACAGAGATTTTTTTTTTTCAGCGCACTCAAGCCACTCCGGCCTTAGAGAGAACCAGCTCCGGATTCAATCAATGAAGCTACAGGCACAATGGCCACTCCAGCTAAATAGCGAACAAAGAAACACTTCGGATTTCGGAGTCCTCAAAAAAGGCCAGATTCAATCTTCACAAAAAAACAGGCATGAAGGCCACAACGGCAAAGAAGCGAACAAAAAGCACTCCGGATTCCGGAGTCCTCAAAAGCAAGGACAAAGTGTTTTTTTTAAAAAACCAGCCAACAAAGGCAGCTCCGACAAAAATAGAACCAAGGCAACTGGCCTCACAGCTCCGGGTTCAAAAAGGCACACCGGACAAGAAGAGAAAATAGCTCCGGCTAAAGAAGCAAACAAAAAAGCACTCCGGATTCCGGAGTTCTCAAAAGCAAGGACAAAACCATTTTTTTCGGCAAAATAAAAGCACAAAAAGAAACACTCCGGATCCGGAGTCCTCAAAAGCAAGGACAGAAAGCACTCTGGAATCCGGAGTCCTCAAAAGCCAGGACAAAATGAATTTTTCTTTTTGCTATGGCAAAATAAAAGTACAGAAAGAAACACTCCGGATCCGGAGTCCTCAAAAGCAAGGACAAAAAAGCACTCCAGAATCCGGAGTTCTTAAAAGACAGGACAAAACGATTTTTTTTTTTTTGCTATGGCAAAATAAAAGCACAGAAAGAAACACTCCGGATCCAGAGTCCTCAAAAGCAAGGACAAAAAAGCACTCCGGAATCCGGAGTCCTCAAAAGCCAGGACAAAATGACTTTTTCTATGCTAACTGCTCTGGATTCAAGCCACTCCGGCATAAAGCGAAACCGCTCCGGCTAAATAAATGCACAGAAAAAAAAACACTCTGGATGAAGGCAACTGTCAGGGATCGGATTCCGCGTTCAGGACCGCAAGGGGGATGCTCCATCTTTTTTTTTGGTAAGTAATTAATTGCATTAAAATTTAAATAAAATGTACAAGAAAACTATGTTCTTTACCAAGTGATTTGCTGACTTGGGAAAAGAAACATAGAGATAAGGGAGTCCCCTAAAACCATGACCAAAGCCAAATCGGCATTTAAAACCCAACTCCAAATCGGCACTTGAAACACATGTCGAAAACGACAATTGAGACGCTTGTCAAGAACGGCAAACTCAAGTCCAAATCTACACTTGATATGCCTAGTCAGCAAAGCCAAACCAGCCTCCTGTCCAGATCGACATTTGTCCCAGAATTCTAAATCGGCACTTTAAATACAATTTGAACTCAGAACTTTACTCGCGAGTCCAAGTCGGCACCCACAAGATCAAACCGGCAATTTGAAATGCCATGTCGGCTATGTCAATCCGGCGGCCTCAGAACCTCAATTCCAATTCGGCACTTGAGACGCAAACCGAAATCGGCAATTTACACGCAAGACCAAATCGGCATTTTGAAGGACAGTCCAAATCAGCACCCTCAAGTCCACTTCAGCAATTGTCATGCCAAGTCAGCAGAAATCAAACCTCTCTCAATTCTAAATCGGCATTTGGGCCGCAAATTCAAATCAGCATTTTGCACGTAGCAGCAGAAGTACGGGCAGCCGCAATGCTCCATCTTATCAGAACCGATCTGTCTCTACGTGCAGCCGCAACATGAGAGAACTCCAGCTTGCCCCGAATAGCAGCAGTAATATGGTGGGCCAGCTGGGCTTCATTACACGCCTTGTTCTTGAAGACACGTTGATTTCTCTCCCTCCAAATGTAATAGACTGAGGCCACAAGGGTGAGGCGGTAGGAGCAGGATTTGAGGCATTTTCCCTTCCAACGGTTGGCAGCCCACAAGACATTGGAGTACTAGTGTGGATAAGGCCAGTTAAGGCCAGCCTGAATGCACATGAGGCGCCAGATAGCCGAGGAGAAAGGACAGTTAAAGAAAAGGTGGCTTTGACTTTCCCTGTCATTAGAGCAAAGAACACAATTCGGAGAGATGTGAAGGTACTGACTAACCCTATCCAGAGTGTTGAGCCTGTGGCAAATAGCTAACCAAAGGATAAAGGCATGAGCAGGAATGAACAGAGGGGTCCAAACAAGACAAGACCACTCCACCGCGTCATTAGGTGCATGAAAAATTCTATAAGCGGATTTAGCAGTGAAATTTCCAGAGTGGTCTGCAGTCCAAAGGGCCATATCCTTGTGGGAGAGATCAGGGAGGTAGGGGGCATACGATCTGCAATATCCACTACCTCCATGTCAAACTGGTTTGGCTATCTCCAGTCTCCGTTAATGATGATGTCCTTAACTTTTGCATCCAGGAGTAATCCGATAATACACCTGATCCTCTCATCGGTTCGATCACAGAGAGGTCCCAGCGGGTGCCAATGATCCAGCCAGAGGAACGTGTCTGCTCCATCACCAATACAAAAATGGATCTTGGGGCGGAGAGCAGATCGGAGCTTCATCAGCTTTTTCCAGCTCCAAGGTGCTGAATCTAGAATTTTGATAGTCCAAATGCAACGATCTTTGATACGGTGGAGATAACACCAAGAAACTCAAACGGAGTCTGGATCTTTGGTGATGATCCTCCAGAAGTGACGATACAGAAGGGCTTTGTTGGATGCTACCAGATTTTTAAAGCCCAGACCCCCTTCTCCTTTAGGGGAGCAAACGTTCTTCCAGGCAACTTTAGCAGAGTATCTACCATCTAGGGAGCCATGCCACAGGAAGGAGCAAAGGGACTTATTTATGCTGTTCAAGATAGATTTGGGGAGGATGAACATAGAAGCCCAATAGTTGTGAATAGTGGAGAGGATGGAAGAAACAAGCTGCAACCTATCAGCAAAAGAGAGTCAGCGATTCTTCCAAGACGAAATCCTAAGGTGAATACGGTCAAGGAGAGGCTTACAGTCAGAGCGGGTAAGCTTCGTGGTGATAAGGGGGACTCCGAGATACCTAATAGGGAGAGCGCCTCTCTTGAATCCGAGAATGTCAATGATGCATTGAATGAAATCCTCCCTAACAGAGCAGCAAAAAACCTCACTCTTATCCGGGTTGGAAGTGAGTCCGGACAGACAACTGAAAATGTTGAGACTCTCATGATAGCCTGAATGGAATTGCGGTCCGCTTTGGAGAAAAGAAGAAGATCATCAGCAAAGCCTAGCATCACAATACAGGAGCTTTCACATTTCCAGTGGAACTTAAAATCAGGATTAGTCCTAGCCATTCTATTCAGAATGCCATTCAGGACTTTCATCCCTAACACAAAAAGGCAGGGAGAGAGGGGGTCACCCTGTCTAAGCCCTTTGACCCCTCGAAAAAAACCCACGGACGTACCATTCAGATTAATGGAGAACGTGGTGGTGGTGACACATTGCTTGATCCAATTAACCATTGGGGGAGGAAAATTTATCAGCTCAAGGACAGCTAGAATGAAGTCCCAGTGGATGGAATCGAAGGCCTTCATCAGGTCAACTTTTATTGCACAATGAGGGGTCCCCTTATTGAGGTGGTATTTGTGGAGTAAGTCCTGAGCTAGCAGAATATTATCTCCAATATTTCTACCAGAGATGAAAGCAGTTTGGCATTTTCCAACAAGGAAGGGGAGCGTAGGTTGGAGGCGGGCGGCGATGATCTTAGAAATGATCTTATAAATGACATTACAGCATGCGATGGGGCGGAAGTCGGAGACCTTTGAGGGAGATTTGATCTTCGGGATTAAGCAAAGTAAGTTTGTATTGATCTGCTTTAAGATCTTCCCATGAAGGAAGAAGTCTTGAACAGCATCAATAATGTCCGCTCCAATATCATTCCATGCGGCTTTGAAAAATTTGGCAGAAAAGCCATCCAGACCTGGGGCCTTATTGTCGTCTATCGAGAACAAAGCCAGGCGGACTTCGTCAGAGGAGATAGGGCGACAGAGGCTCAGGCAGAGGGCATCTGGCACAGAATTGAGGGTAAAAGGACGGAGACCCTCTTTAGAGAAAGGCCCGCCCTCTCTGCCAGTTCCCAAGAGATGGGAAAAGTGATTGATAAGGAGGCATTGCACTTCCTCCAAATTGTTGGTAGGAGAACCATCCTCTTTGGTCAAGGAGAGGATCCTATTTCGGTTAAGCTTACTATCAATGGATCGAAAGAAATAATTTGAGCATTGGTCCCCATCCTTGATCCATCTTATCTTCTCCTTTTGTTGAAGAAAATCACACTCAATTCTCAAGGCTCTACGATAGATAGCTTTTAACCTATCTTCTTCATACGCCACAAGCTGAGAGCCAGCAGGAGGACCATTCCTCTGGAAGTCCTCAAGCTGCGATCTAGAGCGTGCGACCTCTTCATGAACATTACCCATGTTTCTGTTTAACTCTTTCAGCTTGTCCTTCAGAAGACGAAGCTTAAAGACAATCTGGAACATGGGAATACCCTGAACACAGCGACTCCAGCAATTACGGACAGTGGGAAGGAATTATGGGTGGAGTGCAAGGAAATTATTGAAGCGGAAGCTTCTAGCACGAAGAGGCGTCCAAATAGAAGGGGAAAGAATGCATGGGGAGTAATCCGAGAGCCTAGCAGGGGGAAAGGATGCCAAGGAGGGAATCTCCTAAAGCCAAGGGCCGTTTACAACCACTCTATCCAGCTTGCGGAAGATACGAGATCCAGGATCCCTGCCATCATGCCAAGTGAAGAAAGCGCCATTAAAGCTTAGATCATGGAGCTCACAGTCGATGAGGCAGCTGTCAAGAGCTCTGGCACTAATTTCATGCCAGCAGCCCCCTAAGTTTCCAAAATGAGCTCTAATAGCATTAAAGTCCCCCAGAGCAGCCCAAGATTTATTGGAAATTAGGTGGTGGATCGCATGCAACTCATTCCAAAGGGATCTCCTGACAATTTCCAAGTTAGAGGCATATATGAATGAGATAAAGAGGGAGTGGTTGTTGATTTTATTAAAAATTTTGCTGTGGATGATTTGTGTAGCTTTTGTCAAAATACTCAAATCAACGACTAAATCATCTCATCCAATCCAGATTTGACCCGAAGGGTTGGCGGAGTAATTTCACGCTCAATTCCAGGAAGACATCAGCAGATTGGAGATATGGGTAGCCTTATTCTCTCTAACCCTTGTTTCCACAAGACCTACAATAGCGCATTTATTGGACATGATAAATTGCTTGACATCTTGGATCTTGGGGGCCCCATTTAGCCCCCAGACGTTCCAACAAGCAACACTAACCATGGGGGATGGGGGAGGGGGGTTTTTCTTCTTGGCCCCCTTTGCTTGCTTTGAAGCTAGACTCGTCAGGGGAGGCCCAACGTCCTTATCCTCCAGGGCTTGGGCCGTCTCAACCGGCACACGTCTAGCCGAACAGGAACTTCTAGTGTGAGAAGAGATGCTAGTGGAGGAGGGACCAGGGGGCACCTCAACCAGCTGGACATCTTTTGATAAATGAGGATCGCAGGTAGGTAAGTTCTGGATTCTACTACTGCTGTCAACATCAAGGGGAAATTCACCCTGGGGCTCCAGCACTACGTCACTCAAATTGGAGCCTGGAACAGGCTCCACGGAAGGACTTACCTCAGATTTTCCAGAACCTTCAGAAAGGGTATGCAGGGTATCTGCCTCTGGGCTTAGTAACGCCACAAAGGAATTGGAGTCCGGTGCAGCTTTATCAGCCTTCCCCGTAGCCTCAGGTTTGCTGTTATAATGCCTAGGACATTTCCTTCCCAGGTCATTGACCTTAGTGAAAATGTTTCCAACATTTACCCCATTCCCTTCAATCGGGTCTGGGGGGATGTCAGCCTCTGAGTTTTGAAGAGCCTCAGAGGAATTTGATGCCGGCACAGGTCCAGCAGGCTTTACCAAGGTCTCAGATTTACTATTATATCTCCAAGAACCTTTTCCCCCTAATCCGTTGACAACAGGCGCAGAAGGGAGCAGACGCCTAGTAGGTTTGAATTTGGAGGGCATCTTGCTTTGGATCTTTGAGATCCTAACATTCCGACTCGAATCACTCTGGCCTGGCTTCCACGGGTATTCAACCTCCACATCAACCCCCATCGAATCATCTGAGTATTAATCCAAAATTCTTACTTACCAAAAAAAAAAAAAACTCCCACAATTTACCCTGATTCTTTTTTTTAAGTAATTAATTACATTAAAATTTAAATAAAATGTACAATCAGCTATATTTTTTACCAAGTGTTTTGCCGACTTGGTAATGAACATTATCTTCAAGGAAAGACACATTGGTATGGATAACCTGGTGTAGGATGTCTTCTATCCCAAGGCCGGTTTGGGTAGAGAGAGATGGTCTCCCTTCTCTCTAATTTTTCAAATTTTGAATTTGAAATTTGAAGCACTTTCTGCGGTGTCCCTCCTCTGGCCGTTCGGCCCTGGCGGCGCCGATGTCGGCCATGGCCGGATTATTGGTGGCTCCCAATGTTCCGACATCGGTCCCCGATTGCAAAGGTCTTCCTGTTCCTTTTCTCCCTCTGAAACCGGTCGCGAATCACGCCTCCTGGTCTGATATTATTCAGAACGGTGGTGAAAGCCTGGGTTCAGATCTGAAGTTCTTCCCTCCTCAGTGTGCGTTTGGAGCTGGTGATTGCATCCCTCCTCCCCCTGAGGTTCTTGACCAAGGAAGACGCATTTGGGGTTCCTCCTTATATGGGTATTTCTTCGATGTTCCCCCTCACTTTCGGGCGGTTTCCTCCATCGTTCGTTTGCTCTGGTCTCGTTTCGGCCTGGTCCATTTTGCTTCCGCTGGCGATGGTTTTTCCCTTTTCCGCTTCTCTTCCTTGGCAAATATGGAGGAGTGCTTGAAGGCCGGGCCTTGGATGATAGCAGGGAAAGCCCTCTGTCTCAAGCGTTTTCAACCTGGTATGAAGCTGTCCAGGGATTCGCATGATTTGTTCCCTATTTTGGTAAATTTTCGCAAAGTGCTAGTGGAATTCTGGTCGCCTTTGGGTCTGGCCTGGATTGCCAGTTCTATTGGGACGCCACTTCAACTTTGTCCCAAAACTGCAAAAATGGAGATGCTCGAAGTCGCCAAAATTTGTGTTGCTGTAGATGCTGATGCTGCCTTACCTTCCAGCATTGCCTTGCATTCCTACGAATCCAAAGTTGAGGTGGAGGTTGAATACTCTTGGAAGCCGTCCAAGTGTAGGCAATGTCTCCGGTTTGGTCATGTGGACGCTAAATGCACGACTGTGAAGCGCAATTCTGCTGCCGGTAAACCTCTCAGTAAGATTGCCTTGCCTAAATGTCGTTCCATGCCTTCGTCCGGTTTGGTTGATTTACCTTCTGAGGTTAATTGCCCTGGCTTGGCTGAGGAGATCTCTGCAGCTGCTGTCTCTTCTCCTGTGCAAGTAAATGCAGCTAAAGAAATGACCCCTGCCCCTGTGTTGTTGGCTGAGGTTTCAAAACCCCAACATAATTCTTCTTCTCTGCCTCTGAATTCTGGTAGCGTTTTGGATGGTCTTGTCCTAACTGAGGATGACGTGAAGATGAGACCCGTTTCTGCTCCCTTTTCTGGGCCTAGCTCTGGCTCTGTTGGTGGTACTGCTGACTCAAAGGAGGAGGCGTTTGTCATCAAGGATCCGTTGTTAATGGAGGTAGAATGCGGCTGTCCTATGCAGTCAGGCCCAGCTATTGACTATTCTGATGGTGTGGAGAAGTTCTCTACCCAGCTGGATTTGTCTGGAAGGGTTGAGGGGACTGAGGCTGGTTCACCTCTATTGATGATGGATGGCTGTGTAGTTGAGTGCAGCTCGCCCGACTCTGAATTGGGTGTTGGCCCCCTTGCTGATGACCCTGCTGATGCCCCTGGCTCCTCATTTGATGAATCTGTGGATCCGGTTGAAGCTGATACAGGGCCTGGGGATGTATTGTTTGATGAGGATTCCTTCTCGAAATCCTCTTTGCAAATCCCAGTGCCTGTCCCTGCCGAGATCCCTGAGGTGGTATATGTTGTGAAGCCATCTTGTGCTGATGTCGCTCGCCCTGTGGCGGCAGGTTTTGCATCAAAGTTGCCCCCTGTCTCCTCACATGCTCAGTGTGCTCCTGGTCCGTCCGCCGAGATTGATCCCGAGTTTACTCCTGATTCAATCTCCCGGATTGTTCTGAAACATTGTTTGATTCAGTCCGATCCAGCTGGATGTATTACCCCTACTTTGGAGGCCAACCGTCCAGTTTGCTCGGTTGTGGATTCTGCGAAAACAATGCCTCCCAATGAAACTGGGCATGATTATGATCTGGCTTTGCCCATTGTGTACCCGAATTATGGTGCTGAGGACCCTACTGCAGTGACCCGTGCCTTCTCGGCAGCATTCAGGTCTCCTGTCCGAGGGAATGAGGATGAACTATTTGCTAGGCAGGCTATCAATGGGTGGCAACGAATGGCCAGGCGGCGTAATTCTGCACCCAAGAAAGCCTGGTCTCGTAAACAATGAATTTCTGCAGCTGTTGGTTCGTACCTGTGCCAACGATTTTGGCAGCTTTTGTTTTGGTGTGGAACATTGGGCCATGGATGCTATTTTCACTTGGTTTGTATGAGCCAATGGTAGATGGCTGTGTATTCCTATATGCTGGTTTGAATTGGCAGCTGCTGGTAGAGACAGGCAGCTACGGGTTTTGAAAATTGGGGGTGCACTGATGTAGTTTATTGCACCTGGTCTTTTGGTTCTGTCTCTCCAGTTGGGGCTGAAAAGTCCACGGCTGGTTTGAGATTTCATTTTGGCAGTGTTGATGTAGCAGTTGGCGAATTGCTTCACTCTGATGTCATTTCCTTCAGTTGAGTGCTATGGCATTGCTGCTATGTGGACTCTGTCTTTAGTTCGGTACTATTGTGGTTCAGCTTCGAGGAGCTGGTTGGGATCTTACTACTCCTTGCTGTTGATTGTGTAGATGTTGATGTGCAGCCATCTTCGTAGCTGATGCTGGAATGGTTGTTCTTGTATTTGGATTCCAGCTGCTGTGCTCTTGCGTGGGCATGTGATTGGCGGACCGGCCTTGCTGCTGATGGATTTCTCTGCTGATGTTTTGTTTGCAGCTGTCTTGTGCTCCTTGCTGTTGGAAAACTAGGGTGCTTTGGGTTGCCGGCAGATCCGGTTTGATGTAGTAAGTTGATGCGGGTTGATCGGATGTTGTTGTTCCGGTCTTCTTGGGAGTAACTTATTCTACTTTAGCTTATGTATAATGACAGTGTTTTTTTTTTTGCTCTTCTGCTAGATATTTTCTCTTAGGTTTCTTGAGGAATTCTCTGATGTACCAGTTGCTCGGGGTATGCCCTAACATTTTATGTTCTAGCTCCAAGTCAAAAAGTTAGAGTTATAACATAATTTTTTGTAAATTTTTCTCCCGTTAATCCAAAATACACACTTACTTACCAAAAAAAAAAAGACTTGGCAAAAGAAACATAGAAACAGTGCATCCCCTCAACCATGACAAAATTCATTAAAAATAAGATTACATATCAAAATCGGCACTCCGTCCAATGCACTCCGGAGTCAACATGCACTCCGGCCTCTTGACAAAAGAACTCTGGATTCTACAAAGCCACTCCGTCCTATACACTCCGTCAAAAGCACTCCGGATATATAGAGTAAAAGTGCTCCGGCCCCCAGATAAAGTGAGCAAAAGCAAACTCCGTCCAAAGTCACTCCGTCCAAATCCACACCATCCAAAGACACTCCGTACAAGCTCCGTCCATATTCACTCCGTCCAAATCCATGCCACAGGAAGGAGCGAAGAGACTTATTTATGCTGTTCAAGATAGATTTGGGAAGGATAAACATAGAAGCCCAATAGTTGTGGATAGTGGAGAGGATGGAAGAAATAAGCTGCAACCTTCTAGCAAAAGAGAGCCAGCGATTCTTCCAAGATGAAATCCTAAGATGAATACGGTCAAGGAGAGGCTTGCAGTCAGAGCGGGTAAGCTTCGTGGTGATAAGGGTGACTCCGTGATACCTGACAGGGAGAGAGCCTCTCTTGAATTCAAGAATGTCAAGGATGCATTGAATGGAATCCTCCCTAATAGAGCAGCAAAAAACCTCACTCTTATCCGGGTTGGGAGTGAGGCCGGACAGACAACTGAAAATGTTGAGACTCTTTTTTTTTGGTAAGTAAGTATTTTGGATTAATGGGAGTAAAAAAATGTTGAGATTCTCATGAATAGCCTGAATGAATTTACAGTCCGCTTTGGAGAAAAGAAGAAGATCATCAGCAAAGCCAAGCATCACAATACATGAGCTATCACATCTCCAGTGGAACTTAAAATTAGGATTAGTCTTAGTCATTCTATTCAGAATGTCATTCATTTAATTCATTTAACTTACCAAAAAAAAAAAACAGCATGAAATAGAGCACAGCCCAACATCACCAAAATCAATAGCAAAGCCCAACATCACCAATAAACATCCAAGACACCAAGTGCATAGCCATCCACACCCAGTAGCATAGCAACCGCAGCATATGCAAATCCACTACACAACCAGAAGCAACATCAAACCGATGGAATCCCCAAAAATGCAGCAGCAACCTTGGCTGATCAAACTAGCGAACCAGAGTAGCCGGAGTAATTTCTCACCAAACTGCGCAAAGATTTATTTATTTATTTATTTGGGCAGGGGGCGGATGTGTGTGTGTGCGAGAAAAGCCAATGAGAGAGCGAATAAAAGACAGCCCAAATAACCAGTCGAGGCTGGCTAAGAAAATGAGATACATAATCACTAATAATAATTACCTATTTTCAGCTAATATCCAAAAAAAATTTTTTAAACCGAGAATCTTGTGAGAAAAAACAACAAGAGCCCACAACCAACTGGCAATTTCCATGCCACGAAAAATGTGAAAACAGGCTAAGCGCCAAAAACCAATTAATAGAGTTTGCAACAAAAAAGATGGTACAGGCCGCGCTGGCTGCCAGCCGATACGAAGACCCACACCAAAAAGAGAAAAATGGATATGTTTTGCCTCCATTTTTTTTATAAGTTCCATCGGATCAGGTGTGACCGCGGTGTACAACTGTCCGCTCCTATGGAGGTTTTCAATTTATTCCGAACGATATTGAATAACATGGAAAAAGTTTAGGAAGTGTCTAGAGGGGGGGATTTTTAAAAAATGCGATTATTTCGTTCCCTCCAAATGAAGTAGACCGTGGCCGCTAGAGAGAGATGCTTGGAAAGGGCCGAGAAACTTTTCCCTTTCCATCTTTGAGCGGCCCAAGAGATGTTCTGGGTCCACTCAGGGTAAGGCCAGTGGAGCCTCGCTCGTCTTTGAATCTTGATCCATAAGGATGACGAAAATGGACAGGAAAAGAACAGATGCTCGTGATTTTCGTTGCCCGTGTTGCAAAGAGTGCATATTGGATATAGGTTGGGAATACCATGGAGGTGATCAAGGGTACTAAGACGGCCTCTAATGGCCAGCCAAAGGATGAAGTCATGAGTAGGGATATGGGAAGGACCCCATACTAAAGTGGCCCAGCTCAGCGTTGGTTTGGGTGGATGGATGAGACAGTAGGCGGACCGCGTCGAGAAATTGCCGTTCGCATTGCCATCCCATCGTATAGAATCTTTTAGATTGGTGTTAGGAAGGTAGGGAGGCATGTTCTCCTTTTCTTTTTTTTTGGTAAGTAAGTAAATGAATTAAATTAAATGAAAATTACAAGACAATGTTCTAATGCCTAGTGTTTTGCAGACTTAGCATTAGAACAACGAGTTAGGACATACCCCGAGTACCACCATGAACAAAATCATGATCTGAACAAAATCATAAACAGAGTGAAAGAAAACGGAAAAAACACACAACAACTAGATGAACCTCATCTAAAACGGCCGCATGCATCCCGCCCACCAAAAACACACAACAAAACAACAGATGCAGTTAGCACCATCAGTAAATCATCAGGAAACAGATGCCTCAGCACCATGAAGGGGGAGCAAAATCTGACATCATCAAACTGCTTCCGCCTCAGCACCATCAGTAAATCACAGGGTTGGCTGGCCCTCAACTGCAAATTCCTACCATCCAGAATTCCAGCAAGAGGCCCTGATTGCAAACCAGGGAATTCTCCAGGAATTCTCCAAGAACAGAACAGCCGAAGCACCATCAAACTCTAGTAGCAGTCCTCGGACTGATGTTTCAGCAGCAAACACCAATAATTGCGAAGACAGCAACCCGAGACCGAGCTCCAGCGGCAGCAATAGCCCTTCTATAGCCAAATGCACATGGAGGACCGGTAAAGCACCACACTGGAGTATGGTAAAGGCTACACAACTCTTGCTACAAGACATTCATAAAGGAAACCAGCAGCAGCTTGGTTGGAGCAACATTTGAGATCATACTCCGCCCACCCAATGAAGCAAAGGACCATGACCGAGCAACATGGAATACTTCTCAGCCATCCCTTGTTCAACAACAAAGCTAGAAAAATGCATAATCCAGCAGCAAGGACCACGTCCAAATCATCACCACGGCATAGGCAAGCACGTCGGCCCTGTGCTGCTACTCAGCAGGGTCAAGTCTAGCCTCCAGGAAGCAGAATCAGCTAATCAACAGCAGGAATAGCCACCATCTAAGCACTAACCCAAGCGCAACAAACATCATGAGCAACAACTGGTCCAGCACCACATAAAACACAAGCAGCAAAGCCTCTGGCTTCAGGAACATCAGCACAGAAGCATAATTCAGCAGCAACCAAACCCAGTGGTCACCGGGCAACTTCAAACTCCTTAATGGCTGAAGTCTACCATTTCAAACCCCTCAGAGGAGAATGAGCAATTTCCAGCGGAAGCAGCAGATAACAGCCGAAAGCCAGAAGAAGCTCCTAGGAATACAACAGTACACTGCAAAACACAGCAGCAACACACTGCCACATTGAGGAGAGAAGCAATAGAACTCCTCAGCCGTCAGCAAACTAAGGAATACACCTCATACCGCATCTCAAGAGAACTGCAAACCATATACAGATTGCCAGACAAAGAAAGACAGAAGCATTATAATTCAGCAGTTGATCATCAAAGTCATATCGACACACAAATCTGGAAGCAACATGCTTCAAACAAAACCAATGAGTCTCCAGCCAAAAAGCAGAATTGATCAGAAGCAAGAGATTACAACCAAAGGAAAGGACAAAATCAAGGGTCTCCCAAAGCATAAAGAGGAAACCCCAAGCAAAAACCCCATCAGCAGAGGCCAAAGAGCCGAAAAAGCAGCACAAAATTGAATGTCCTTCCAACAACTCATGTTTTATTTTCAACTTAATTACAATCTAAGCAAATCCACATCACCAGAAAGCCTAGGAGCCAGGTGATGTCTTGGGTTTTTTGGATTTTTTCTTTCTCCGAGATTTGGGTGGCTTCCAAGACTCATAATCCAAGGTCATCGTCTCATTGACGCTTAGAAATTTCTCTTTGGAGTAGTCAATTGCCCGTCCCACACTTACCTCAACTGAGAGATTCTTGGAGCTAGTAGGGACAGCCCCCCACATGTTTTAACGAGGCCAGGCCATATTTTTCCAACGGTCGGTAGATAGAAATTGGGGTTTGCTCACTCTGTATATCAGAATCGGGGCCCGAATCGATGAGGTGCGAATCAGAAGGGCTCAAGCCCTGCACACCATCATCTGGGGCCAGAGGGAAGTGGTCAAGAGCGCAAAATCTATCTTCCTCAGTGATTGGTTGGGGGTGGACACATTTGCTAGGCATATCAGAAGGGTTGAGGCCCCTAATGACAATCTCTGCGAAAGATAATGGAGGCATAGATTCTTTGGCAATTTGATGGTAGGAGCCCTGTTCAGAGACCCCAACTTCAGACAAGGGAGGCTGGGGCGGCAGCAAGGATCCATCCTCAATAGGGTCCGCATGCTCTAACATCTCACCTTCAGTAGAAACATGGAAGACCAGAGCTTCCCCAGCACATGGGCATTTACATGGAGCTTTAACAACCGAAGTCGCCTTACAAAGAGGGGGTGGGAGGTCTTCTCAATCCCAGGGGAAGGCCGCTCCACCAAAACATCATTGTAAGCCTCATCCTTCACCTCAGACGTATCCAACGAGCCCTTAGAGGAGGACACTCTAAGGAGAGATGAGTGTTGAAGAGCCCCATTAGGATTCAATGGGGCTCTTCAACACTCATCTCTCCTTAGAGTGTCCTCCTCTAAGCGCCCGTTGGATACGTCTGAGGTGAAGGATGAGGCTTACAATGATGTTTTGGTGGAGCGGCCTTCCCCTGGGATTGAGAAGACCTCCCACCCCCCTCTTTGTAAGGCGACTTCGGTTGTTAAAGCTCCATGTAAATGCCCATGTGTTGGGGAAGCTCCAGTCTTCCATTTTTGTACTGAAGGTGAGATGTTAGGGCATGTTCTCCACGAGTTGAGAAACTTTCAAATCATAAGGGTTAGGCCAGCACTAATGGTTATTCCTAATAATGGCGTTGACCTTTACATCCCAAGGCAGTTATCATACCAAAGGATGCCAGTACTTACTTCGTGGACCCAGAGGATGCCAGTTATCATACCAAAGGAATGTGTTAGAGCCATCGCCAATGGACTTGGTGGAGTGAATGCACATAAAGGGCCGAAGCTTCATAGTCTTTCTCCAACTCCAGGGGGCTGAGTTCGGGACTTTTAGCGTCCAGATACAATGGTCCCTGATTCAGTTTTTGTGGATCTAGTAAGACTAGGCCGACTCAAAATCCTTTGAGATAACACGCCATAACAGCTTGTAAATGAGAGCTTTATTCAGAGCCTGCATGTTTTTAAGGCCCAGCCCACCTTCGCTTTTCGGGTAGCATATGTCATCTCACGTAACCTTTGCATTTATCTTTCCTTCAATAGAGCCATTCCAAAGAAAGCACTGAACGTGGCATTCGATTGCTTTAAGGACAGCCTGGGGCAAGATGAAAATTGAGGCCCAAAAGAGGTGGATGGATGAAAGGATGGAGGAGACAAGTTGTAAATGCCCGCCAAACGAAAGCCACCTATTCTTCCAGGATGCAATCCAACGGGTAATTCTATCTGTGAGAGAGTTACAGTCGGAAATGAGGAGTCTGGTGGTGACCAGTGGAACTCCCAAGTATCTAATGGAAAGCTTGCCCACTCTGAGTCCCATAATACCAACAATGTCCTGATGGAGAGCATTGTCTTTTGAGCAAATGAACACCTTATTCTTATTCGTGTTTGCAGAGAGGCCAGAAAGCAATCGAAATTCTTTGAGGCATTCCTTAAGGATCTGGATAGCATTCACATCAGCCCAAGAGAAGAGGAGGTCATCTGCAAAGGCAAGCATTACAATTTGACTCTCATCACATTTCCAGTGAAATTTAAAATTTGCATTCCATCGAGCCTTCACATCAATAATACCATTTAGGACTTCCATAACAGGTACAAATAAGTATGGAGAAATGGGGTCACCTTGACGGAGGCCTTTGCCTCCCTTGAAAAAGCCAACCGCTTCCCCATTTATATTGATGGAGAAAGGAGTGGTGATACACTGGCAGATCCATTCGACCATTTGAGGAGGGAATTTTATAAGAGTCAACACATTGATGATGAAATCCCAATGGACAGAGTCGTACGCTTTTAGAAGGTCAATATTCATGGTACATCTGGAGAGATCGTGACCAAGGTGATATTTATGGAGAAGCTCCTGGGCCAAAAGGAGATTGTTACTAATTTGCTGCCCAGCAACAAATGCCGTTTGGCATTTGTCAACAAGATTTTATTTTTGGTAAGCAAATAAATTTGGATTAAAGGGAGAAAAAATTTACACAAGCTATCCTTTATCTCCAAGTATTTTGACTTGGACTTAAAGTATTAAACGTTAGGGCATACTCCGAGCAGTTTGGTACAACAGATGACACCAAACATTAACACAAAAAGGGGCCCTCTAAGAGGGCAAAAATCTATCTAGTGTAGACAACATTTGTCAACAAGATAGGGTAATGTCATCTTAATCCGGCTTGCAATGATCTTTGAATTCGCTTTATAGATGATGTTACAGCATGAAATGGGGGGCGATAGTCAGAGACCATGCGGGGGTATTGCACCTCTGAAATAAGGCTAATAATAGTAGTGTTCACGTGTTTGAGGAGCTTTCCATGATTGAAGAAATCACGAATAGTTTCACAGACAGACTGACCAACAATCTCCCAGGAATCCTTAAAGAACTTGGAGGAGAATCCGTCAGGGCTAGGGGCTTTGTAGTCACCAATGGAGAAAATTACTGTCTGGATCTCCGCATTGCTGACCGGGCCAATAAGGGAGCCATTAAGAAAGTCCAAAATAGTGTGGAGGATGAAAGGGCAGAGATGAGTGGCATCCGCTGATCCCTATAAGTGGCCAGTTCTAAGAGCCCTTTTGAAATGGTCAACTACCAAATTATGAACTTTCTCGATCCCGACAGTGGGATTACCAGACTCGTCGAGAAGGGAGATGATCCTGTTCCTGTTATTATTCCCGTTAACAGTCTTAAAGAAAAAATTTGTACACTTGTCTCCCTCTTTGAGCCACTTGATCTTAACTTTTTGTTGAAAAAGGTCAACCTCCTTTGCCAAAGCAGAATAGTAAGCTGCTCTGCTAGAACGTTCATCTTGACAGCTCCCTAGAGGAGAAGGCAGTTTAGCTTGAACATCCTCTAAGGTTTGCCGGGTCCGTGAAACCTCCCCGTGCACATCACCTTCCTGAGCATTAAGGGTTTTGAGGGCATATCTCACCTTTTTTAGTTTGGATACCAGCTGAAACATGGGGGTACTAGTAATCTCCATACTCCAAGCATCCTTAACCGCATAATGAAATTTTGGAGATTTAGTAAGAAAATTATTAAACCGAAACAACCCATTCTTCCTTCTCGATCTATCAGAAGGAAAGAGGACGCAAGGGGAGTGATCCAAAAGTCTAGCGGGAGGGAAAAGGGCTTTAGCCCTCCTGAATTGATCAAACCACTGCCCGTTTGTGACAACTCTATCTAACTTTCTGAAAAGCCGGATAGAGGGGTCACGGCCATCACTCCAAGTCTAATGCAACCCTTCATTGGATTGTTTGGTCTTCCGAGGTCTTTTTTTTTCTTCTTGGGAGTATTGTTTCTAGACCGCCATCTGGAGTGTGGTCGATTGCTCTTTCCCAGTTCTTTGATTTGCTGACAATCTTGTCGTCCGCTTTGTTTCTTGCTGGACGGGCTGGCGAGGTCTAGATCGATGCCTGGCTCCTCTGGATAGTTTTTTGCCTGTCTCCATGTTTTGGGTTTGGGATGCCAGCTGTAGAGGTAGTTGTCTTCCCTTTCAGCTGAATGGATCCTTCGTTCTAAAGTTTATGGTTCCGTTGGAGGCTGGAA
>JAODPA010120740.1:0-18107 GCA_025585075.1 Nepenthes mirabilis | reverse complement strand
GTTTAAGGTTTAGGATTATATGTTATGTGGCCCTCTCTTGACAGAGAGAGTTTTGTTCCCAACGAAAAAATATGTGACTCTTTTTTCTATTCGTAGGAAAATGCTTTACTTGCAAATGACCCAACCTATTTGTATTTTAATGGGAACTATCATATACAAATTGAATAAATACTTATATATTCAAACATCCTGATACATGTAATAAATTTGAGGATTACACACAAAGTCACAGGTGACAAAATATAGTAAACACATTTTTTTTTTATGGAAGACAGAATACAAAGATGACCTTACCTATGGGTCAAAATAGTGATTAATATGGTTTAAAATTATTAAGAGTATATATAACCTTTTCTCAAATTGATCTCTTGGTTTTCAGTTTTTCAATTTTATGCATGCTTTGTATTTTTGTATGGATTTATATTTGGATTTCCATTTAAGATTGCAAGTTTGCTTATAGTTGAAATTTGATCAGTCTTGTACAGTTGGGTGTATGATTTGTTTTGGAACACATTTTGATTTATATGATTTTGTTTCGGCCTTTATTTATTCGGATGTGCTTCAGTGCATGAGTAGAGGGATTGAATACTATGTAGAAATTTAAATTAGACCTGATCGTCATTCATCTATTTTGGTGAGTTTGGTTTTATTTTTGGACTAGATATGTATCAGATGTATTTGGATATTGAGTTTGGCTAGTTTTAGGTCTTGGTTTGTACGGGATTTGTTGGGTTGATATATATATGAATTGGATATGTAGTGGCTAGTTTTGTACCTCCCTTATAACTGTTTGGAGTAGGTCATATTTATTTTATTTAAATAATTGTCTGATAAAATCTTATAATGGGCTTTGAATTCTATTTATTGTTGTTAGATCAAGAGATTTATTGGTTTATTTGTTGTGTCATGCTCGGGTTAGAATTTGTTCAATATTAATTATTAAACCTCCTTTGGTCTAGGTTCATGACAAGTATACTTAGTTACATTGTGTGGGTATAAGATTGTTAGTTATTATTGGTTGAATTTCCTTTGGGACTATAGACTTTTTTATATTCAGGATTGTTTTGTTAGTAGCTTATCATGTTAGTGTTGATGGATTTTGTAAGATAGACCAACTGTCACAATTTCATGGAATAGTAAGGTAAAGGTATTACAACTTAAAGATTATGACCCACATTAAGGAGAAATCCCCGGCATCTTTTAATAGTTTGAACTATGTATTTTGAGAATAAAATTTCTTTAAGGGAAAGGGATGTAACATCTTAGATTTTTTAATTATATTTTTCGAGTATGAATAATTTTTAGCAGGCTTAGAATTTATAGTTGGTACCTACTTTTATTAAATAATTATGGGTACTTAGATCTGACAATTTTAGGCCCTAATTTTTGTAATGTCTGATTCCCTGTCCACTTATTAGGGTATTATTAATTCATTCTAGGTTTATTTTAGGCATATTGAAATAAATTATGCAATATAAATTAAAAAAAAATCAAAGCAATGAAGTAAGTTTGGCACTCGATGCACACTCAATGTACGCTCGTATAATTTTGGTAGATTGAGCATACTCAATGAGCACCTAAGGTAGCACTCAAGTACGGATTCTATTATTAGCTGTGACACTGATGCCCAAAGTTGCTCTCATTATTTTGTGGAGCGCCCTAAGAAGGAGCATTCTATGGGATCTAACTTGATTGGCCATGGGCCCTTATATTAACAATAATGGCTTTTTTATGGATCATTATGGGCATTAGGTTACGTTGGAAGGAATTGCTTAACTCGTTCTCAAAGATGGTGCCATGATGCGTATCTTAGACATGTGTTTGACTTGTGAGCTTCCTTAATAGATTATTGGGTCTTATAATTTGAATCCCACGCATGATGAACTAAAACAAGAGTTTAGAAATTTGAGATTGACTTTTTTATTTTTCATCTAACACTCAAATCAGTAAATATATCAAATAAATAAGTCAGAGAGAGAGGATAGAGGATAGGAGGACTAGGTTCCTTAAGTATTTGTTAGGGAGGAGGTATTTCGAAGAGTAAGCTCTGAATCTCTTTAGTGTAAACTGTGATGTTAAACTGAGATTGTAACAAGCAAAGAGAGTAAGTGATGGTTGAGACCTCAAAGATCAGAAGATCATCAAATTCTCCTTTTTTTTTTTTTCATTATTCAAAGAAGCCCTTTGATTGCTAAAGAGGCTTGGTATTTATAGATCCACAAGGCTAATTATCCTAGGTGGTGGTTAGTTTTCATAGAGATTGTTAGCAGTTCTCCTGAAGAGGAGTTGATGAAAATTTTTCGAGAAAGGGGTTACTGCATATTCTTCATATGTAGGAGTTATTGACTATTCTAGTCAATTCTCTGAAGTTGGCCGTTAATATGCCTGCTTTGTACTGTGAGCCTAGAGGAATTGTTTGTGGGATCATGGTTGTTACTAATGAGTAATAATCTAGGGATATAGAGTTTTAGTTAAGTATGAAAAGTTGGTTATCTAACTTCGCAGTTATAATACCCAGATCCCACTTCAATTTATTCTAATATTAATTGTAATTTTGGATTAATTGAATATCTTTAGAATAATTATATATTGTGAAATTTTAGAAGATTCTTGATTAGTAGGCTAGCACCTGAGTGTCGATTCTAGTGGGTTTGCACCCGGGGCCGCTCTCAAGCGCTGATTCCAAATTGATGGTACTCGAGCACCATCTGTGACGGAACAGATTATTTTTTTTGTAACACATGATCATAAATGCCATCTAAAACCCATATACTTTTAACCATAAAAAATATAGCGGAAGTTACTCTAACATCTTGCGGAAACATTCATATTCATTCCAAAGTATTCATTTTCGAATACACAATAAAAAATGTCTAGCTAAACAAGTCATTACAATAATATTCTCCAAAATAACTTCCGAGCCTCTAATAATTCTTCAGGTAAACTCTAATCACTCCAACTCGTCAGGCGCCAGCTCTAAAGTCTCATCTGAGGGAGGAAAACATAAAACAGTGAGTCGAGACCCAACAAGGTACATGCAGATATATAGTAAAATATGTATGCGGAACATATCTCAGCGAAATAGATACTATTACACATAAAGTTATAAATGCCATAAGGAAGTGATTCATAACAGAAATATATCCAGAACTGTTAGAAAATATAAACAGTCTTCGAAAATTCGAAATCAATGTACTCATATTTCAGAAAGTAGAAGTCGGTCTTACTTTCATATTTTATAAAAATCTCATCTTTATCAGTAAAGGACCCTACCAGTAGACCCTATTGGCGAAGGGGGCAAATAATCAAGGATAGATTGTGTACATCTTTCCACAATCAATGGCATTAAACAGAACAGAACGGATGATCCTACCTCGCGAGATCCTTCCCCAATCCAAGGGGGTGTCGGCCAGAACAGAACAGAATCTACCCTCCACATTATAACGCCTCGAGGAGAAGTGGACCATAAATAACTCCATGGATAGAGTTATCCTCGATTACCACCATAACGTACTAAGGCATGCCGGAGAATCTAATCTGACTGCATATCAGTCTTGGGTCCAAAATAACAGAAACAGAAATACTTCCTTCTTATTATTTACTGAAAGCCATTTTTAGTCAGAAACATCACAATTTACTCTTTAGAAATTGTTTACAGCATATCTTATGGCCGGTTCAAAAATCATATACTTTAAACCGATTTCAAATCATGGAAATCATATACTTGAAGCCGATTTCAAAATACACTTGAGGCCGGTTTCGATTTCATGGCATAAAATATACTTAGGGCGGTTTAGATTTTTATCAAGGAAGGGCCGGAGCTCTTTTCTCATTAAGGGAGCCGGTTTCATTTTCAGTACAAAGTTGGAGTTCATTTTCAATACAAAGTCGGAGTTCATTTTCAGTACAAAGTCGGAGTTCATTTTCAATACAAAGCTGGAGTTCTTTATTGACAAAAGCCGGAGTTCTTTTTAACAAAAAGTCGTAGTTCTTTTTGACAGAGGCCGGAGTTCTTTTTAACAAAAGCCGGAGTTCTTTATTGACAAAAGCCGGAGTTCTTTTTGACAGAGGCCGGAGTTCTTTTTGACAAAAGCCGGAGTTCAAAAGCAGGAGTTTTTTATCGACAAAAGCCGAAATTCTTTTTGACTGAGGCCAGAGTACTTTTCGGACGGAGTGCTTTTTACTCAAAGGACGGAGTACTTTTAAAAGCCGAAATTTTATAAATCCGGAGTGCTTTTTACTGAAAGCCGGAGTGCTTTTCACTCAAAGGACGGAGTACTTTTAAAAGTCGAAGTTTCATAAATCCGGAGTGCTTTTTACCGAAAGCCGGAGTGCTTTTCACCCAAAGGACGGAGTACTTTTAAAAGCCGAAGTTTCATAAATCCGGAGTGCTTTTTCATTATGGTAAGATCGATCTGATTCTTTATCAAGGGAAAAACCGAACTTGATTTTATTAAGGGAAAACTGAACTTCTTTTAAGCATGTGGTTAACAGAGATTCTTCTTTAATGAATTATCAGAACAAACATCGTACATACCATAACATATACTCATCAAGAATCAGATATACTTGCAATGAAACATTCATATACTTGCCTTAAATCATGATCTTAAAAGTAGGGGGGAGGGTGTACACTTGCAAACGAGACTTAAAAAGGGTAGTTGTCCGAAGTACGCTTTGTTGTAAAACATGAACTTCAAAACAGAGCATGAACTTCAAGGCAGAGTATACTTGCAGTATTCTTAAAAATAGAACTTAAATAGTAGCGTCCGAAGTACACTTGCAATATTCTTAAAGTATAAATTTAAAAGTATCGTCCGAAATAACTTGCAATATTCGTAAAGTATGAACTTAAAATCAGTGTCCGAAATAACTTGCCTGACAGTCAATCGCCCAATATCACCGTCTGAAGTTTTTCTCTCCTCCACTTATTCCTTACTGCTTGCGTTTTCCTTTGCCACATTCAACCAATCGACGCTGGGTTTTATAGAGGAGGGATTTGGTGGGGTAAGTCACTTACTCCCTTACTTGTTTGCAGACGGTAGGTGGAAGTAACTAGATTAGTTTACCTACTCCATTTTGTCGCTGCTTAGTTGTCGTCTAGTTGGAATCTAACTGAATAAGAAAGTTTACTTTTATCATTAGTTACCATTAATTTAATTTAGGCCAACTGCTTCATTTTCATGCCAGCGGCCCTCTCCGCTGCTGGCCAACCTTGTTGGGCTGTTTGTGATTCTGAAGGGCCGAGTTCCATTTCACCTGGCCGAGTTCAAATGCAGTGCTGGTTCCAGTTTTTGTTTTGAAATGCCGGTCAACTTAGTGTACATTCCGGTCAATATTTTAAGCTATTAGATTTTGGGGTCTCACACCATCTTGACTATCTAAGCGGCTCAGCAGCACTATGTAGGGCATTTCATATGGTACAAAAGAAAGAAATGAGAGATAAAGATGAAAAATGAGAGGGGAGAGAAAAAAAAGTTTGGATAAATTAGAACATTTTTTTGTCAAATTTACTTAGTATAAGGTCGAAACAGATAAAGGATATGACTTATAAACAAATATCTATAAGCCCTATCATTTATCTGTTTCAACGTCTAAAATATTTTTGTTCTATTTCGGAGGTTTACAGTTCGTTCATGTAAGTTTTGCCTAACCTGTTTGTTTTTCCTCTGTGCATATATGAGTTTTACTAATTGTTTGAGAGCTTTATTCTAGATTTGTTAATAAGTGAGGGTTTTATCATTTTCTAAAAAAATAAATAAATATCTAATATTATATATTTTTATATCAATATATTTATATAGTAATAAGTATGTAACTCACATGGGCCCTGCATCTTCACATGTATGCTGCCTGGGGATTATGGCCACTACCTTTATTATCTGTTGTTTGTTATTTGGCTAGCTTCCAACGATGAAATATTTATTATCTGAATTTTTTTTTGCTCGCAAAAAATAAAAAACTCTATTTGAAATTAACCCATCCTGTCAATTTAGAATTTAAATAAAATTTAATATATTCAGATATTCTAATATGTCTGATAAATTGAAGGATTACACCTAAAGTCATAGGTGATAAAATATAGTAAATAAGTTTTTTATATATGAGAGAAAGAATACATAGATGGCTATACCCGTTGATCTAAATAATGGTTGATTTGATTTAAGGTTATCGAGAATATATATAACCATTTCTCAAATTAGTCTTTTAAACCTTTGGTATTATGATTTTGTATATACTTTATATTTCTGTATTGATTTGTATTCAAACTTTGATTTGGACTCTAATTTAAGATTCATCGATTTATCCACATATGAAATTTGGCATGTTTTGTACATCTAATATGTGATTTCGTTCAAGAACCTATTTAATTCTATTTATATAGTTTCGTTCCAGATTTCAATTTCGATTCTGATTATCTGATTTTGATCCAGACTCTATTAATTGTTTATCTTAATTTGATATATTCTAATTATTTGATTTTGATTATCTGATTTCACTCCGAATCACCTCTATTCAGTATTCGTCCCTAGAAGACTCTGTTTTGATCTGATATATGTTTTAATCTGATATATAATTTGAGTATGAGACTACCATCGATTTTTTAATTTTGGAGTACAATTTAGATTTGATGATTTAATTTCTAATATCGACCTTTCGGATTCATATCTATTATTTACTTTATAAAATCAAATTTGTATCTGTTGTCCGTTTTAAAATCTATTTATGGATCCTCTCACTAATTTATTGGACATATTTGTTTATTATGTATATATGATACTTGTTAAATTTTAAGCACACATTTTCTATTTTATCCTTTCAAAGTAGAAGGTTCGGATATCCTACAAAAGTTGGACGAGATCTAACACGGCGTCATTTATTCTACCGAGTATTGTATCTGTTTAGACATAAATGGCGTCAGCTGTATTTTAGTTCTTTTGGATTTGATCTATTTTGAGCTGTATTTTAATTATTTAGAATCGACCGAGTGTGGGCATTTGGACTGTGTATTAAAAATTATTGAATTTATTACATTATATAAATGAGTTGTCGCCATTGATTGGTTACCTACCTTATAACTATTTAGAGTAGATCATATTTACATTATTTGAATGGTTGTTTGATGAGATCAAGTGATAGATTTTAGTCTGTCTATTATTATTATTCAGATGATGAATTTTATGATCTGTCTATTTATATCACATTTGATTTATGATTTATTTTCCTGTCACTTGGGGTTTAATTATTTATTATTTAGACCTACTTTAATTCAAATTTATAATAGTAGTGGTATCAGAGAAGTCATAAGGAGAGTTATTTTGGATCAATTTTGGATTATTGTGAAGAAAATAATTGATTGAATATTTTTTTATGATAGGTGACCAATATGGCAGACAATAGAGAATCTCGGACTGCAGGATCTGGTTTTAATCGGGAAGATAATTATTTGGCGCTAATGGATCGCATGAGCAACATGATGGATAGGATGATCCGGCTGCAGGATTATGATATGGCTTCCATGAGGAGGATGGCAGAGCAATGGTAAGGCGGGACAGTCTTTGATCGATTCAAAGGCAAGCACATTTTGGAGTTTCTAGGAGAGTTTAATTCGATTAAGGCTGAGAATTGGCTGCAAAAATTAAAAAGAGTATTTAAGGTTATTGATTACCTAAGGAGGATAAAGTGAGATTTGCTACGTATAAATTAGATGATGAAACTATCAGATGATCAGACACCCAATGAAACATCTTGGGTTATGAAAACAAGGAATATCTTAGGACATCTTTCGGGAGGCATTTTTAGATAAGTTCTTTCCTTCGAGTATTCAGGAGACTAAGGGAGCTAAATTCAATCGGCGACAACAAGAAAACAAGACGATAGTCGAATATAATGCACAAGTTATAGAGTTATCTCAGTTTGCTCCCCATTTAGTTACAGATGAGGCTGTGAGAGCCCAGAAATTCTACCAGGGCCTTCAAGATTCTATCAGAAAGTAATTAGTGCCCATTTATTTGAGGACTTATAGTGATGTGCTAGATCGAACTCTGTTGATTAAGTAGGAATAGTTTTAGAAAAAATATTTTTAGAGGAGATCAGAGTATCAGGGTCTTACCTCAAGAGGTGGAGGCTTCCATTCGAGGCAGAAAGGTCATGATAAAGGAAAATCCATTGGAGTAAAGTCGTAGCCACTGAAGCCCCAATTTGTGAGATATGTATGCGAGTTTTGTGGAAAGAATCATCCTGGGAGAGTCTTCTTTTGTTAGAGTAGAACTTATTTCAACTGTGGTCAAATGGGCCACTTATTTAAAGATTGTCTGAATCTGAGGTGGTAGGATAGGAGTCAAGCGGCTCCTGGCATGGCGTTTGTAGCTTCGGCTCATGATGCCAAAGCCGATCCCTCAGTCGTGAAAGGTAATACATAGATCTTTGATTCTTTAGCACATGTTTTGGTTTATCTCGGGGCTACACATTTTCTTATGGTTTCTAGATTTGCATGTAATTCGTGTGTGCCTCCATAATATTTGGATTGTACTTTGATGATATCTACCTCGATGGACAAGTCTCTATTTACTGATATGATGTATCCTCATTATTTAGTTTGGGTTTGTAATTATGAATTGTTGGCAGATCTAATTCCAATTGTTATGCTAGATTTTGATGTAATTTTGGTGATAAATTGGCTAGGGTGTTATCATATTAGAGTAGATTGTTTCAGTTAGACTATTCTATTTTATATTTTGGGGTATGAATCTTTTGAGTTTCAAGGAAGAATTGGTAAGGAGACTTCGGGGTTGATCTCAATGTTTCATGCGAGTCATTTGATGAAAGATGGGTGTTGAGCTTATCTCTCATGTAGACCACATCTAAAAATCAGTTTATGGCCATTTGAGATATTCAAATTATTTGTGAGTTAGAGGATATGTTTTCAAAAGATTTGTGCAAATTGCCTCCGGATCGGAAGATTGAATTTGCTATTGATATGGTGCCCGGATCTGTGCCTATTTCGAAGACTCCATATAAAATGGTCCTATCTGAATTGAAGAAATTGAAATAACAGTTGTAAGATTTGTTGGAAAAAGGTTTCATTTGGCCTAGTATTTCGCGGTGGGGTGCTCTTGTGCTTTTTATGAAGAAGAAAGATAAGTCGATGAAATTGTGGGTGGACTATAGGTAGCTAAATATGATCACAATTAAGAACAAGTATCCCCTTCTAATGATTAATGATTTGTTTGATTAGTTGTATGGAGTTCGAGTGTTCTCAAAGATTATTTTGTATTTCAAACACCACCAGTTGAGGATTCAATGGAAGGATGTTCCTAAAACGGCTTTCAGGATTCGGTATAGCCATTATGAGTTTTTGGTAATACCATTTAAGCTAACTAATGCCCTAGTATCATTTATGGATCTGATGAATCTAATTTTTTATCCGTACCTGAATCAATTTATGGTGATCTTTATCAATGACATTCTGATTTATTCGATAAGTTTTGAGGAGCATGATACCCATTTGAGGACAGCATTGCAAATTTTGAGGGATAGGTAGCTGTATTCTAAGATAAAGAAATGTGAGTTATGATTGGAGGAAGTTTTATTTTTGGGTCATATCATTTTTAAAAGAGACATATCTGTGGATCTAAAAAAAGTAGAAGTAATGGCAAATTAGGAGAGACAGATGAACATTGTAGCGGTGCGGAGTTTCTTGGATTTAATTGGATATTATCAACAGTTTGGGAAAAAATTCTCAAGAATTATGGTGCATCTGACTCAATTGACTTAGAAAAAGATGGTGTTTATTTGTGACAATAATTGTGAAGATAGCTTCCAAGAGCTGAAGAGGAGATTAACTATGGTGCCTATATTGTTAATCCTTGATGGATCATGCAAATTTGTTGTATAGTTTGATACTTCCAAAAAGGGTTTGGGATGTATTTTGATGCAATGTGGTAAGGTGATTGCCTATAGGTCATGTAACGTCCCCGGCGCATCCGCATGTAGATATTGTCCGCTTTGGCGTTGGAGAACTTTGCGGCGTCTTCAAGCCTACAGGCCGTAGCCTGGGAGAGTTTCACGGCATCTCCAAGCCTACAGGCCTCACGGTTTTGTTCCTGGCAGATGGCCTAAGCCGCCCCCAAAACGCGTCTACAAGGAGGGAGGTGTCTATGCCCTTATAAGGACACTTCGTTTCCCTCCCCCAATCCAATGTGGGACCTTACAGTCCACCCCCCTTGGGGACCCAGCGTCCCCGCTGGCACACTGGACCGGATCCCTGCTCTGATACCATTTATAACGTCCTTGGCGCATCCGCATATAGATATTGTCCGCTTTGGCCCGGGAAACTTCACGGCGTCCCAAGCCAAACACAAGCCTCAAGGTTTTCTCCTGGTGAACCTCCCACAGGTGAACTCCCTATACACCTCACGCCGCTAAACGATACCCGCACCAACGTCCTGATGCAGATCTAGGGAGAGAAGTTCCTGAAGTGGCCCAAGCCACTAAAGAATTCGGACGGTGGGGACCAGTCGAAGTATTGTGACTACCACCACTCCGGGAGTCACAGCACGGAAGACTGCAGGACTCTGCAGAGGGAGATCAAGGAGCTTATCAAGAGGGGGCACCTCAACCGTTTCCTCCAAAGACCTGGATAAACTTCAGGGCCCGAGGACGGTGGAGATGCTGAACCCCCCAGGAACCGAGTGGCTGCGGGGGTCGTAAATATGATATCCAGTAGGCCGGCCGGAGGGGATGGGCGCGAGCTTGCGGCAGTGAAGAGGCCGAGGATGGGGCTCGGGAGTGAAGATGATGTTATCTGTTTTAGCAGTAGGGACTTAGACCATGTAACTTCTCCTCACTCCGACCCCCTGGTTGTAACAGTGCTCGTTTCTGACGGAGCAAATGACTACCAGATGAAACGAGTATTTGTTGATAATGGAAGCTCTCGCAATTTGCTGTACCTTGATACTTACTTCAAATTAGGGCTTAAGAAAAATCGAATGAAAGCGCCGGAAGGGCCACTTTACGGGCTGGACAACGAGCCAGTGCCCGTCCAGGGTATCATCCAGTTGGAGGTAACCCTAGGAACATATCCGAGGACGGCGTCCAAGGTCTTCACCTTCCTCGTCGTGGACCTACCCTCGGTCTACAATGCAATTCTTAGACGGCCTTGCTTGGCCGCGTTCAACGCAGTGACGTCCATCCCACATCTCAAGATGAAGTTCCCCACCCAGTATGGGGTAGGGGAAGTCCTCGGGGATCAGTCGACCGGACGGATGTGTTACTTGGCGCAGACCACGCAAGTAACACTCTCACAGCCCATGGAAGACTTTGACCTCAGGGACGAGGCCACCTCGCAGCACGCTCAGCCAGGAGAACTAATAGTCCGAGTCCCGCTAGACCCCGCGGATCAGGAAAAGTACGTCCACATAGAGAGTTCGCTCACAGAGACTGTCAGGGACCAACTCATCAGTTTTCTATGAGAAAATTCGGACATGTTCGCATGGTCCCCCAGTACATGCCCGGGATCTCTCCTGAGATCATCGTCCACAAGTTAGGCATCGATCCTCGGCACAAGCCGGTCAGACAGAAGCACAGAAACTACTCCACTGAGAAGTTAGTGACCGTCCGCGAGGAGGTCAAGAAACTCCTGGACGCCGGATTTGTCCGAAAAGTGCAGTACTCGGACCGGTTGGCCAATGTTGTCATGGTGAAGAAGAGTAATGGGAAGTGGAGAATGTGCGTAGACTTCACCGACCTCAACAAGGCGTGCCCCAAAGACAGCTTCCCATTGCCCAGAATCGACTAACTCGTGGATTCGACGTCCGGCCATGAGCTCCTAAATTTCATGGATGCGTACTCCGGGTACAACCAGATCAGAATAAGTGCCGAGGACGAGGAGTACACATCATTCATGACAAATCAAGGGACATATTACTACAAGGTAATGCCCTTTGGACTCAAGAACGCAGGAGCGACCTATCAGCGACTCGTGAATAGGATGTTCAAGGACCAGATAGGCAGGAACGTGGAGGTGTACGTTGACGACATGCTCATCAAGAGTAGGATAAGCGGCGACCACGTAAGGGACTTGGTTGAGACCTTCCACGTGCTCAGGGCCCATGGGATGAAGCTCAATCCCAGTAAGTACACTTTCGGTGTCGCCTCAAGAAAATTCTTGGGCTATATCGTATCGCACTGGGGAATCGAGGCAAACCCAGAAAAGATCAAAGTGATCCTAGACATACGGTCCCCGCGAACGGTGAAGGAGGTCCAGCAGCTTACGGGGCCAGTGGCCGCCCTCTCCCGTTTCCTGGCAAGGTCTGCCGAAAAACACCTACCGTTCTTCAAAGCCCTTAGAGGGACAAAGTCCCGGGACTTCCGGTGGGGTGATGACTGCGAAGAAGCATTCCAAGGACTCAAGGGCTACCTCTCGAGTCCGCCCCTCCTAGCTTCTCCCCAGCAGGGCGAGGAACTATATTTGTACCTCTCCGTATCCGACACAGCGTTGAGCTCGGCATTAGTGCGAGAGCAACATGGCAAGCAGCAGCCCGTGTATTACGTTAGCAAGACTCTCGCGGGCACCGAGACCAGGTATCCCCTTGCGGAGAGGGTGGCCTTAGCATTGGTTTATTCCACAAGGAAGCTCAGGCCATACTTCCAGGCGCACAGGATAGTTGTACTGACCGACCAGCCGTTAAGGGCCATCCTGCAGAAGCCCGAGATCTCTAGCTGACTGATCAAATGGGCCATCGAATTAGGAGAATTTGACATAGAGTTCCGTCTGAGGCCGGCCTTAAAGGGACAGGTGCTCGTGGACTTCCTCGTCGAGACGACGGCGCTGCCCAATTGCGACGAGGACCAGGCTACAACGGACGAGTTCAGCAGGGCCTCAACTTGGACCCTGCATGTGGACGGCTCCTCCATGAAGGATGGCTGCGGAGCAGGGATTGTCTTGCCCACACCCGAGGGATTGAAGATAAAGTACTCGCTAACCCTGGGGTTCTCGGCCATAAACAACGTCGCAGAGTACGAGGCCTTGCTAGCTGGACTCCGACTGGCCAAGGAATGCTTGGCCAAAGAACTGATCATCTACAGTGACTCTGAATTGGTCATCAATCAGGTCTACGGAAGCTTCGACGTCAACAATGCGCAGCTGTCCAAGTATCTTTCGAAGGTCAATGGTATGATCGAAAACTTCAAGACAGCCGAGTTCATCCACATCCCGTGAGAGAAAAACGATAAGGCGGACACGCTCGCGCGAGCCGCAGCTTCAGGGGACCCTGAACTGTACGCTAGGGGGATGCGAGAGATTCTGGGCAGGTCCAGCATTGAAGACCCCGAGCAGGAGGTAATGCAAGTCGCGAACGAAAACACCTGGATGACTCCCTACCTGAAGTTTTTATCTGATGGCTCGCTGCCCGAGGATCCAAACGAGGCCAAGAAGATAAAGAAGACGGCGGGCTGGTACACAATCGTGGACGGCCAGCTATATCGGCGGGGCTTCTCAGCCCCTTACCTAAGGTGTCTCACCCCAGAGGAGGCCGAGTACGCCCTACAGGAGGTGCATCTCGGAATATGTGGATCCCATATTGGAGGAAAGAACCTAACTTTTAAGCTTATGAGGCAAGGATACTACTGGCCAACGATGAAGTACGACGCCATGGATTTTGTGCGTAAGTGCGAAAGTTGCCAGCTTCACAGCAACATGAGCCATCGCCCCCATACGGACCTCCGGGCGCTACAATCCCCGTGGCCGTTCGCCCAATGGGGGCTCGACATCCTCGGACCATTTCCCCTCGCTTCCGGACAGAGGAAGTTCCTGATTGTTAGAATAGACTACTTCACCAAATGGGTAGAAGCAGTGTCGCTGGCTAGGATAACAGAGCAAAATCCGACGGAGTTCCTTCGACAAAATATCGTCTGTAGGTTTGGAGTACCGGAGTGTATCGTGACTGAAAACGGTTCACTAAGTACTGCACAAGCCTGAGGATCAACCTGGTACATACGTCAGGAGCATACCCGCAGGCCAACGGGCAGGTAGAAGTGACGAACCGCACGATCCTACATGGGCTGAAAACCAAGCTAGAGTCTTCAGAGGGCTCGTGGGTACAAGAACTGCCCTCGGTCCTCTGGTCATACAGGATAACTCCCCGAGAGCCCACAAGAGAGACCCCTTTTAATCTTTGCTACGGGGTCGAAGCTGTCATTCCAATAGAAGTAGGCCTCACCAGCCCGCGGGGTGGATGCTTCAGCATAGCGGATAATAGCCAGAGGCTCCGAGAAAGCCTCGATGCCCTTGAGGAAGTTCGTGATCAGGCGAGGCTTAGGATAGCGGCCAACCAACAACGGGTGGCCCGCTATTACAACAAGAAGGTAAAGGCGCGAAAATTTGAGATCGGGGATCTCGTACTGAGAAGCGTGGAAGCCACGAGAAAAATAGCCGGCAGAAATAAGCTCTCACCAAATTGGGAAGGACCGTTCTTGGTCTCGGCTATCCTTCGAGGAGGGGCTTACAAGTTGCGCACCTAAGAGGGCAAGCTGGTACCCCGGACTTGAAACGCGGTTCACCTTATGAAATATTACCAGTAAAAGGAGGGTCATCCCTAACAAACAAAACTCGGCTGTGACCGAGCGGCTCCAGAGATCGGACCCCAGAGGTCAAACTCCAAAAACTCGGCTATGACCGAGCAGCCCAAGAGGTCGGACCCCAGAGGTCAAACTCCAAAAACTCGGCTGTGACCGAGCAGCCCAAGAGGTCGGACCCCCGAGGTCAAAGACCCCAAAACTCGGATTCGTCCGAGTAAAAAAAAAAGGAAATAAAGAGAAGGGAAAAAGAAGAGACACTTGTAATAAGCTTGAAAGTTTCCTTTTTATTCATATATACAATACAACAAAGAAAGAGGAAAAAAGAAAGCTAGCTCTCGCTCGGGCCCTAAAGAGGAACGGCCCCAGATTGCTCCTCTGAAGGCAAGGAGTCCGCTGTGTGGCTCGAGGTCCCCGGCTGATCTGATGAGCGAGGATCCCCTGAGGAACTCAAACGCGGGGGCTTGGGAAACGGTCTCCCCTTGAGGCCATATACGTCCTTGGGGCGAACGACGCCCATATTCCGCGGATCCAACACAGTAGCAGGGAACCGCGGATGCAAGAGCTGCATCAGCTGACGGCACAGATGGATGCCATCCCAGAACTTGGCCTCCAGCAGGGGGGCTATGTCCGTAGCCTTCACCGAGGCCCTCAACGCCTCCTCTAAGTCACGGTTCCGTCCCAGGAGAAACTCGTATTTGCCCTGTAATAGCCGCAGGGTTTCCTCAGATGAAGCACTCTTCGCAGTGGCTTCAGCAAGGGCCACACGCAGCAGCTGGTTTTCCTCTCGGACGGCGCTCGAAGACTCCACCTCCGAACGAGACCGTGCGAATTCACCCATCAACTGACCAAGACCATCGATCATACCCTGGAGCTGTAGAAGGAACCGATGTCACTTAGATACAAGCAACAGAAAGCAAGGTAAACAGAAAACGGCGGAGTACGTTAGAAAGCACAGGATCTTGAGCTGGGCCACACTCCCTTGAGGTTTCGGGCACGAATAGGTGCTCCGCGGACTCCACAGAAACATCAAAAGCGGCCCTGGATGGAGGACCTTCAGGAATGGAGGTCGGTCCAGCGGTGGTCGGGATCTATAAGACCACGGCTCCAGCCTCATCCCCGCTGAGAATGTCAAAAAGGTCCCCAGCGGTAGCAGCGAGGGTTGCCTCCATCTTGCAAGGCTCCGCGAGAACATCAAAAGTTGCCTCCTCTGAGACATCAAGAGCAATAGGGTCATCAGACGAAGGACCCGTAGAGATGGCCGAGACCTCAGGATGGACCTCGGTGCCAGAAGAAGAAGGAGCGGCGGCCCCAGACTCTGCGATAGGACCAGAAACCAATCTTGTGGCCTTCTTAACCATGGGAGCAATCACAGAGTCGTCATCTCCCGACGAGGACTCACCAATGGCATTCAGTGGACCTTCTGGGGCCTCTGTCCGCGGACTCTTTTGAGGTCTCTCGGATGGCTCCTGGATCACGAGAGGACTCTCTCTTTTCCTCAACTTCTTCTTCTTCTTCTTCTTTGAAGTCGCTAGGGCAGAATCCCCAGACGGCGTCATCCACTTGGCCTCAACCAACTTTTCGGGAGAGAGCCAGATATTCTTCTTCCCCACATTGAAGCTACCAAGATTCGCCATCACCAAGTCCGTAACCTCCTTGGCGGCTTCTCTTTCCTCGTCAGTGATGTCGGAGCTGTATTTACTCGCGATGTTTCCCCACACCGATGAGAGCCCGCAGTCTTCAGCAACTTTCAGAAAAAAGAATATATCCTTCCACCTTTTCGTAGAATCTGGATTCCCTCCGCTCATCTCCATGAAATTCGGGCGAGGGGTCATGGCGATCCAGTCGAGATTGTGGGTAAACCGAAACATGACCTTCACCATGACCGCCTCGAGAACCTTACTGTGACAACGCGCAAATACGCACAAGGACACCAAGTACCTGATGGCGTTGGGCTGAAGCCTCGCAAACGGAACGGCTAACTCCTTCATCAGACGGAGGAGCTCCGTAGGAACGGGGAAGCGAAGTTCGCCTTTGAGGTGAACTTCGTAAACAGCAATGTATCCGCTTGGAGGACTGCACGCCCTCTCCGCGGCTCCTGGAACCACCATCGAACCGGACTCCGGAAGGCCATATTTCGCCCTGATTTGTTCAAGGTCTTGAGAAGAAAGAGAAGAAGCTATGTCATTAACGCCGAGAGCCATGGCAGCAAGAAGCGAGAATGCAACGGCGTAAGGAATCTCAAAGAATGCCAAAGGAACGAAGGAAAGAAGGAGGGGAAGAATGAAGACGCGACAGAGAATTTAAAGGAAAATTCGAACGAAGTAAAAGGCGCCCTCATTATGACCCTGCCACTTGTCAATGCCCCATAAGCAGTAGACAGGCGTAGACCTTGGGGTTTCCCGAAGCAACGTCAAATCAATCGGATGCCACATTTAATGCTCCACGGGGACACGAAACGGCGGCGAAAGACAGGTCTCGGGTTTATGAAAAGGTCTCGGATATGCTTCGCGTCAACAGAAAATGAAGACCGCGGACAATCACAATGGGAGGATGTTCACAAGGCATGTCAAACGGTTGAATCCTCAAACCGTTTAACATGGGGGGCTCATGATGGGTTTCCGAACCTAAGGCCCAAGATTACAATCGCAGGCCCAAAGGATCGTATGGGCAGCCTGGTCCAAGAGGTCCACAGGCCCAACTAGGCCCAAATGGCCAGGCTTGTTCCGAGCGCCCATGTAATTGAACTTCATAACCAAGAACGACACTGACAGTCCGAGAGGACATTGTGATTCATGTAAGGACGAGACTGCCAGAAAAGCCAAAATAGCCAAAGATGCCAGCTCAGATGACTTGTATGGCATGCGCTGCCACGAGTGACCAACGGCCTCTGACACGCCGTACCTATAAGGCATGCGCCCCTGAGCACCGAATCTGCAGGCTGTGATAGGTGTCCCTGTCACAGCCGCACCAACAGTAGTGGCGGTGGTAGCAGGCAGCCCTGACACGCCAACGCCATGTGTCGCCTCTCCACCGGCACCGTTCTCCTTATAAATACCCCTTTCAAGCTGCTAGAGAAGGATTCTGATTTTGAATTTTTCATCTGTGTACGCTTGAGCCAGAGAATTGAGAGAAAAGAAAGGCAAGAAGAAAGGAGTGAGGGAAGAAACCTGATTTCTGACGTTGTAATTTCCTGAGAAAGCGCACAGCTTCCCAGGGCCTCTGTGTACTCTTTCATCATAATAGTGAGATTTCTCTGACTGCCTGTTCGCTACCGTGGTTTTTCATCCCTCTTTGAGTAACGGGATTTTTCACGTAAACCTGTGCATTCTCTCTCATTTTCTACTTCTCTGCTCGAGCTCTGTTACTTTGTGTTGCCCGAATCTGTCCGGCCGCCAACATATAAAGCCGCTCGTGCTTCGATAAACGGACGATCAAATTCCGAGTTTAGGGTTTATCGTTTAGGGCTGAGGGTTTAGGGTTGATGGTTTAGGGTTTATGGATTAAGGTTGAGGGTTGAGGGTTTAGGG
>JAODPA010120729.1:0-18108 GCA_025585075.1 Nepenthes mirabilis | reverse complement strand
CGATAGATTCCTTTATCTTATTTTAAGCAAATGTTGAATACTTAATATCCATGAGTTTAAAAAGTAATATTTGATCCTATCTATAAATGTAATATATAGACAGTACATCATATGTTTTCAATACTCTCTAACATTCCAAATTCGAAATCAACCCTGCTGCTCCCCTGGCTCTGGCGGCGCCGATGCCGGCCTCGGTTGGCCTCTTGGGGGTCCCCTCCGGTTCTCCCACTGACTCCGCCTCCCTTGTTTCCCTATCTCCTCTTCATTCACCGTCTTTCGACTCAAAATCCATCAGCCTGGACTCCGTTCATTTCCCTCCTCTGCAGAAGAACGACGATTCCCATCGTTCTGCCCTCGACGCTTCCTTCTTGGCCTTTACGAAGCCCAAGGAGCTTCGTATTAGTAGCGACAATGGCGCTGTTGCCTCTCTTCCCAGCTTAAAGTCAAACTCGGCCCGTGCGTCCCCAGATGCCTATTTTTTGGTAACTTCGAAATCAAATGAGTCCCGAAAATCTTCTAAGGTCTCTTCTGCCTCCCTTTCCTGGTCCGATGTGCTTCAGAAGGATTGCGATGGCTTGGTTCCAGAGCTGTCTTTCTACCCCTCACTGCTGCTTATGACGCTGCGGTTCCTCTTTCTCCTCCGCCTGATGTAATCAACCAAGGTAAACTCTTTTGGGGCTTTTTTTTTTTTTTTGGTAAGTAAGTGATTTGGATTAATGGGAGAAAAATTTACAAGTAAGGATTTATCACCAAGTGTTATTCCGACTTGGGGATAAACCAAAATAGTTAGAGCATGCCCCGAGCACTTTGATACTACCGATGAAACTAACTAATAGACAAAAATGCTGGTATTCATACTACACAAGCAAACCACACAAAGGCGGTTCCTAAACAAAACAACAAAGAAACAGTAATATGCCAATCCAAGGCAAAACCCTTAAAGCCAGCAACAGCCGCCGAGAGCAAATCACTATCAGCACCTTCAAAACCCGAGAGCAAACAGCAACCGTGCCCCCTTCGTACAAGGCCAGCAGCGCATCATCATCAAAGGGAGGACATCCGACCAGCAGCTAAAATTCAACAAATCCACGCCACAGCAGCCAAAATAACATTCCAGTAGCTCCATCAAGGCTTTGCCACTTCAGCTCCAGCAAATACATCATTTCTTCGAAATTCCATAGCACCCACAGTCTACAGCAAAACCTTCAGCAGGGGAGCTTGATGTTGCCAGCAACCATCTGCAAACCAACACCAATCAACTCCAGACAATTCTGATTGCCAGAACATCCACAGCTTTACCATATAAACAGCCCACAATCCAGTTAAGGACAGTTGGACAGCACAGCATTCAGCATTTCAGCATATTAGCACTTTAACCAGCTACAGCCTAAGGCTGAGCCCCATGACAGCACATTCTTGAGCGAGAACCAACTTCATCTGAGCCAAACTGATAGCCTGCATCAACAGTAAGCTGGAAGCAGCCATTGAGTAAGTCCATCATAATAGCAGGACCGTGGGCACCAACAACTGCTTCCATTCACCCATCAGCATCAGCCAACAGCACCAAAGATCAATCACCAGGGGTTCAGCGCAACACATCTCAACCAAACACATCAATCCCGGAAGGGAAGGTGCTCCACCAAATCAGCAATAGCCAGCTACGGCTTAGCTAGCCCGAAAGAAAAATAATTGCACCGGGCAACAGCAGCAGTTCATCACCAAGCACAGCCCAGCTAAGAAAATTCACAACAATGCCACATGCTCCCACTACCCCAATTGTACACACAATGTCCAACAGGCAGCAGTTGCAGCAGCAATTTAGCCACTCCTGGCAGCAGGCAATGCATAACAGAAGAACCTCACAATCGGCCCAAAAGGATCAGCCATTGAAGGATCATCATCCCATGCAGTCCTAACAGAGCAGATGCAAAACAGCAACAACAAAAAACTGGCAGCATTTACTAGACAACAGCAATCCAGGGGACTACTACAGAAAAGGCAACAAGCAGAAGGGCCTCCACCAACACATAAGGTCTAATTTTCAGCCACCCGGGAGCAGCCTTCAACGACCGTTTGCCGGCAGCAGAGACAACTTCAAACCACAGCACAGCTATATCCTATCTCAGGGCATGGACAGCACCAGCACCCGCAGAATCAGCAAACAAAAATTGCAGAAAAGAGATCAGGACAGTAGCTTAATCCAAAGTCCCTCAAGCCCATTCTGGTCACAGCAATAGAAACAATAAAAAGCCAGAGGAGGAATTTACTAAACATTGCTGCAAACCATAAAACAGAGGATTCAAAGTCCTCAAAAACAACGTTAGCATCCCCACAGGAGCGAAAAACCTGATCAAAGCCAGCTGTAGCTCTGCATCCTGCACTAAGCATACATCACAGAGAGCAAAGAAACCAGAATCGTAGGCACTAGCACAATAGATTCCGTTCCTCAGCATCAAAGAACTACATTCAGCATCAGTAGTCAGAATAGCCAGCCCCTCAACAAATGGCCACTACAGCCGAAATAGCACCAGAAGCCGAACAATGAGCGAGACCCACCAGGAGGCCAGAGGAAGCAGCTCCCGAAGCCATACACCAGAAAGTTCAAAGCATCCAAAAGGTCCACGGCCAGCGCTTCAGTACATCGGCCAAGCATCACCAAACCAGGACAGAACGGAATCCTCCAAAACCGTCCACCAGAAGGGAACGCCCCGGCAAAGACACCTCAGAGCCAGTACCCAGACCTTCGAATGCCCCATCCCAATCTGAACGGGAGAGACGATACAAGAGCTTAACCCTAGGCGCATACCGAGGGAAAAGGAGACGAACTTGAGAGAGATGCAAGGCCTCAAAGGATGAACGCCAACGCACTCTCAGAGACCATAGAGCCCCAGCTACGTAATCTTCAACAGATGAAGAGTTAAACCAATGAAAACCCAACATCCCAATTTGAAGGTGGGATACGAAGACTAAACTCGCAGACAATATCGAATGCTTCGAGGTCGCCGTGAACGACCTATCCAGAGCAGGGATACGGAAAGGTGGAGATGGAACCGAGGGGGGGCCGGGACGAGCAACCAGGAGGCCGACCTAGGCAGGCTCCGGTGCCGCCCGGCACCCAAGGCGGAATCGACGAGAACGACGACGCCGGGCAGTTCAAAATTCAAAAATGAATTTTGAAATCGAAGAGAGAAGCGAGAGCTTCTCTCTCTAGGCGGGATCTCCCTTTTGGGGTTTCACCTTAGTCGGTCACTTTCTCGACTCCCCCCTCACTTCCTGGCTGTAAAAGGTATAGCCAAGAGGCTATGGGCTAAATTTGGTCTCAAACACATTGCTGGTAATGATGCCGGGTTCTTCTTTTTCCGTTTCTCATCTCTGGAGCTGATGGAGAAATGCTTTCGGGCTGGTCCTTGGACGTTCTCCGGTAAACAAATGTTCCTTAAACGTTAGGCTCCCGGTTTGCCACTATCCAAGGACGAGCTTAAGTGGTTTTCTATTTGGATCAAGTTATCCAATTTGCCGATCGAGATCTGGACCAATGCTGGGTTAAGCTGGATCGCTAGTGCCATTGGGATTTCATTGCATCTTGATGATAGAACACATCGAATGGAATCCATGGCTTACGCAAAAATTTGCGTTGAAGTTGGTGTGGATGGCCCATTTCCCAACTGCATTGCAGTTAAACCTTACCCTGACTTTGACCTCCTCTCTATGGTGTCTGTGGAATATAATTGGAAACCCTCTAGATGTGGTCGCTGCCAGGTGATTGGGCATACTGAGTCCATCTGCCGATCCAAGACTGTAAACAGGCCCTCCTCTTAAATGTCTGCCCCTGTTGGTGTTAACGCAAAGGAACTGTCTTTGCCACTATCTCCTGGAGGCATACTGAGTCCAGTTTTGGGCTCCAGGATGGCCAAAGACCCCTTACACCTCCTTAGATCAGTTCAAATCCAATCCTCTATAGAATCAGAGATTCCTAGGCATATCGTTGATTTCACCAACTTGCCTAATTCACATGAGGCAGTTACGGAGTCTCTGGGGAGCATATCGTCTGCTGATTTTGTCGGTGCGTGTAATGAGGTTTCAGTGAGGGGATTGCTGACGAGAAACCCTACAGTGATTCCCTCGGTGGTATAGATGTCCCTTTCGAACACCATGAAGTGGATGCGGCTGTGCCTATCTTATCGTCTCTTGCTGATGAGGTGGTCCCTTCTGCTTTGGGTGCTGGCTCCGATGGAGTATCACAGGAGGTTGTTGTGGTATCTCAGATGCGGAGTGTGCTGGCTGATATTTCAGCTGGGGAAGTTTTTGGAGCCGGCCTGCAGTCTTCGCCTGATGATGGTGTTCCCACTGGGTCTTTCATGGAGGGCTCTTCTATGGAGACTTGCAGTGATACAATTACTAGCGTTGACATTCCCACTGATCACCCTGTGTTGGTTGTGGCTGCTCCGTGTGTGGGCGAATATGTTGCTGGCTCTTTTCCTAGGCCACTTGCAATCCTGGAAGACGCCACTATTGAGGATGGCTCTAGGGGGGTGCATCAGCCTTCTATGTCTGCTGATTTGGCTTCCGAACAGAAACCTTGTCACCAGGTTACCAATCCTTTTAATCAGATTGTAGGGTCTCCAGGAGAAGCTCTTTCAGATGAGAATTGCCTAATTCCTGGGGTCGATGATTCTACTCCGGAGTCTATCGCGTGGATCGTCCGCAAGTACTCCCTGGTTGATGTTCCTCCCGAAGTGTGCCTAAAGGATCCATTGGTAGATGGTCTAATGGATAAGGTTCCGCTTGACATTCAAGATGTACTGAGCTCGGTCCCCTTGTCTGGTTGCTCGGCTGTGGACTCTGAGGTTATAGTGGCTGAATCATTGCATTTCAGTGAATTTGGCCATGAAAATGTTCTTGCTCTGTCCAATGTGGATCCGGATGCTGGTAATGTGGGTTCTGATTCATTGTCCCGTGTCATCCCGACATTGATTGATGATAAAGTAGTTCAGCGATGCCTTGATCTACAACTGCCATGTTGCACCCAGGCTGCCCGTATTTCAGAGGGGTCATCTTCTGGGAATAAGGCTGCTATGCAGGGCTTGTCGCTATGCGATCTTAATGCTCTCCCAACTGCCATCAGGGGCCTCCTGCCCGTCGGATTGATGATGTACTATTTGCTCAGCAGGCAATAAATGGGTGGTACCGAAAGGCCCGGCGGCATAACTCTGCACCCAAGAAAACCCGGATTCCTCAAACATGAAAACCTGCAGCAGTTGGATCGGGAGTGGGTTTTTGTTTGAGATGTTCCTCGTCCAAGGTCTTCTCTTTGGCTTTTAATGAGGGAGTTTTGATTTATTTGGTTTGTAACCAAACTGATAATAAATTTTGAGCTCCTGAAGGGTTCTCAATTTTGTGATGCACTTATTGGCTTGGGGTTATGATCCTAGAGGGCGATTGGGTGTATCTAATGTTGCCCTTTTTGCCCTGTTATGCCCATGGATGCTCTCTTTTGCTCCAGCCATTTCCTGGGATTAAAATGGGAGATTTGAGATGTTTGAAATGGGGATTTGCTGTGGGTGTTCTGATGCTGTATGTCACCTTGCTGCTGGTTCAGTATGTAGTGCTGGATTATTCTGAAGATGGTGTGGGTTTCAACCCAATGTTTTTTGTTTTCGTGGCAAAATTGAAAAGTAGCTGACTCGGGCCTTGCTGGTGTTGAATGATTTTCTGATTTTGATGCAGCTGGTTTGTTGATCATTGTTGTTGGCTTTTTGGGAAAATAGCTCTAAGCTGATGACATGAAAAGCTGCGCCTATTGGTTGATTGAGCAGTATGTTGAGGTGTATTGATTAGGCTGTAGGTGTACTATCTGGAGGTCCGAGAATTGCAGAGTTTGATAATGTTGTGACTGATGATTTGGTCCCTGCTGGTGCTAGAGTGAATTTGGTATTGGCTATTGGGTGTAGCTACTGCAATTGCCGCTTTTTTGATAATAGCAGAGTTTGGATCTTTGGGCCATGGCTGCTGATTTCTCTCTGTTCCTTCGAAGTTTGGCATATGTCATGCTCCTGCTGATGACTGATGATTTGTGCGAGAAGCAGCCGATGGTGGAATGGGGCGGATTTCCGTTTGCTGTGATGAAATGGCAGCTGCTGATGGATATTTGCATGGAATATCCTACTGCTTTTCATGGAATGATGAAAGTTGGATTGTATATCTCCTACTTGTGCCGGATTGAATGGAATTTTCTGATGTTGCACCTGGTTTTCAAGGAAAGGCCCATGGCTGGTATGTGGTTCCATGCTGGCGTTGATGCTGAAGAAGTGGGTGCCTTGATTTCTTCTGTTGCTAATTTTCGGTAATGCCTTGGATTGGCATGTTTTTTGTTTAGGAACCGCTTTACTGATGTTAGAGTGGTTTGATTGTATTGTATGAATACCAACATTTTTGTTTTTCTGTTAGTTTCATTCGCTGTATCAAAGTGCTCGGGGCATGCCCTAGCGATTATGGTTTATCCCCAAGTCGGAGTAACACTTGGAGATAAATCATTACTTGTAAATTTTTTCTCCAATTAATCCAAATCACTTACTTACTAAAAAAAAAAAAAAAAAATCATAGGTTTTCAATAATGGCTTATGGTCCCGTTTATGAGCTAAATTATATAGACCAACTTTCGAAGTTCAACCCTATGCTTGGTTTCAAGTTCTGCAACTTAGCACATGATTTTGATAATTCTCCTTTGCATATTCACAATGAATTACTTATTATTGTTCATATTTTGAAGTTTGTGCTTTGTTAAACTTTTAACTCACCATCAAAATTCCTTGGTGGCATATACTGATGGATGTTTTTGGAAGATTTTGTGATGATTATGAATATGGTGTTTCTTTTGGAGATTATGTTAAATTCTAAAAATTATATTAGAAAACAATTTAGAATATTTATGTTTGATGACATGTAAAATTTGGAAAGGATTTTTAACTAAGTGGCCAAGGGATGGTATGCTCCAAGAAGTTTGATAGAGATTATGACAATTATTTTATAGCATACTATTGATGATTGAATAGATATGATAAAAAAAAACCACTAGATAAATTGAGAATATTTAACTGTATCGAGACATTGATATTCATTTTATGTGTGGAATTATTAATAGACCTTTTTCCATCATCGCAATCTAAGTTTGAGGTCTTAGGTGTGGTTTGCACTTTGTACGATATTGAATCAGATTGCGACAACAACACTCTTAATTGTCAATAACCTGAGCACACCGACCGTGCCAAATCTAATCCATTAGAAGGCTATAAACTGAATATTACACCTCCGAAAAGCTGAACCCAGCCAATTCGAATGATATCAATTAAGCACAGCAAGGGCAGTAACGCATCAGCAAGGCTCAGTGCAGTGTGCCATAGATTAAGCCTAGCTATGCCAAAGGTCGCGATGCCCCAACGAGGTCAAGCCCATTTGGTTGATGGGTTTTTAGATCAGAGCAAGTTAAAGTGCTATCGCCCTTGAAAAAGAAGGCATGGTCGTTGAAGAAGTCATGAGGCAACCCAGCTTGGGGCCTCGGGCACTCAACAACCAAATGACACTGACACTACCAGGCTGAGCTACTAATGCTGAAGTGACTTCACAAGCAAAGCATAAAGTACATCGACATTTGAAGACTAGCTGAAGAATATTGAACTTCATATACACGTGAAAATAGTACAAGGTTAAAGAATCGCAAAGAAGTCGAGCCAACGACAAAACTAATGAGCCATAAAGATCCTGAGCATGGCTAGGGACCCTCGAAAATCTAATCTGCTAGTGGGATCCAGGGCCTCAAGAGACTCAACCTCGTCTGAGCTCCTGGACTCTAACGTTGCGTGTGTGCAGGTAGACAACTAGAACTCGGGTTTGTTTTGCTGCACGGAGTTCCTGCATTTTGGGAAAGCCCTGATCTTATGGTCCAGACAAAGCTTGCTGATGGGTCTTCAATGGTGCGTAGTCTTGTAGTTCCCTGTTGAAGTTGACCGGTCCTCCAGGACGACATGGTTTATTCCCTTCTGCTTGGCAGCAACCTGGCCCTTAAAAAGATTCTTTGTCCTCCTCAGCGTCAAAAATTTTAATATCAAGCATTGGGACCCGACCCCTTAATGATTGTTTGGACATATTAATTCATTAATATTAGTATGTAGATATTTTTCAAAGTAGATAATTAAGCTTTGGGCTGAATCTAATATTTTGGTGAGCTTTGACTCGAGGTGATGGTAAAAGAATAATTTTGTAATTTTCTATATCAGTAAACATTGATTTAAAGCAGCTGATGCTCTTGAGGTGCTCCTATCTTAATATTGGTGCAAGGTAGTAGCTTCTCTCTTGTTTTTCAAATTTCAAATCTGCGAAGGTTGTCATTAGGGTTGAAGACTGCGCCTGGGAGCTCCACATGGTCCTTCCTCTATTCCTCATTTGCCCACTTCGTCTCCTTCTTCGTGGGTGGTTTCGTCTGAGCTGTCGACGGCCATAGCCGGTCCCCTTGAGGCACCGTCTGGTCCTCCTCGGCCTTAGTTGTCTCCTCCCTTTTCCTTCTTTGCTTCTCCTTCGAAGGAAGTCGATGCTAAATCTTTAGCCTAATCCTCTCATTCGTTTCCCTTGCTGAAGAGGGATGAGTTTTCACAATTCCCTGCCCCAGATGCATCCTTCTTGGTGCGTTTGAAGCCGATAGAACTCCGCAACAACCCCCTGTTGGCGCAACATGCCAATTCCGCTGGCCCAGCCGAAGAAGTGGCTATTAAGCGATGAGTAGGTCGTCTCACCCTAGTCCTCAGTCCGATGTCGTTTCATCTTCTCCTGCTGCTGTCTCTGTTTCTGCGCGATTGTTCTCTGACAATGTGCAGTCTAATCAGGCCCCATCAGTTGTGAATGGTCCTGATGATGGCATCGGCAATCCTTCAGGTAATGACCTGCGCCTCTCTCTGTCTCGATCCCTTGTATGACGGGCTGAAGCACCCCCTTCTTGGGCTGATGTTGTCCAGAAGGAAAGAGATGGGGTTTGTAAAGATTTGAAATTATTCCCCCCTCGGGCAATAGATGGAGACACTGCCACCATTTTTCCTCCTTCTGAAGTTATTAATCAAGGAAACCTATTATGGGGGTTTACTTTAGTTGGACATTTCCTCGATACCCCCCCCACTTCTTGGCTGTCAAAGCCATAGCCAGGAAATTTTGTGCACACTTTGAAATCGTGCACATTGCTGGCAATGAAGTTGGATTCTTCTTTTTTCGTTTCTCTACCTTGGAGCTGATGGAGAAATGTTTACTAGTTGGACCGTGGCTGATTTCTAGAAAAGTCATCTTCCTTAAAAGATGGCCTCCTGGTTTGCTATTGACTAAGGAGGAGCACAAACGGTTTCCTATTTGGATTAAACTATCCAACTTGCCGATTAAATACTGAACTCATTTTGATCTTAGTTGGGTTGCTAGTGCCGTAGGGAAACCACTGCAGCTTGAATCAAGGACAGCCCGTATGGAAAATGTTTCTATTGCTAAGATTTGTGTGGAAGTGGGAGTGGATGACTCTTTTCCCACATGCATTGCTCTACAGTCATGCCTAGATTCCGCATCCCTAACTGTAGTGAACGTGGAATATAGTTGGAAGCCGACTCGATGTGGTTGATGCTTAATATTAGGTCATGATGAATCTAAATGTAAAACTAAGAAAATCTTCAGACCTACTGGTCAAATACTTCCCAATCCCTTCTCCTCCAATTTTTCTTCCGCAGTTAAGGACCAATGGGACCATTCAAAGCAACCTGCTTTATATGGCCAACTGACTGGTGCAATCGATTCTAGTTGCTCTGCCAATCCTTTTGCTCCCCTTCAAGAGGATGATAGGTTCTCGGGCCCTACTGTTGCTAACTAAACTGAGTTAGAAATACATAGAATTAATACGAATAATGACTCAGTGACAGGTTGTGCCATTAGTGAGGCAACCTCTGAGCTCCAGACCTCCTTAGATGATGGTGGCTTTACAAATGAGCCTAAATCCACGCCTGAAAGTTCCCAGCATCCAGGATCAACTATACCCTTCTTGAAGGAAGATGTTGTTGGGAGGAATCCTGAGAATGTGACCCATTTGCCTCTGTGTGTAGCAGCCCCCAACCTGGCACCTAGACCCGAAGATATGGACAACGTCTGTGTGGAGTCTGATGATCCCCTGTCCTTTCAAGCCACCTGCACATTGTCGACTCCAGTGGCCACTGTGTATTAGTGCAGCCTCCTTCCACAAGGAGGCTTGGGAGTAGATGGGCCTCATCCTTCTTACAATTACATAGAATCTTTTGCAAAAATTTTGAAACGTGGTACTAATATGAATATACCAGATTGTGAAGCCTCGCTGCTCATCCAACCTATTTCTGATATGGATCGTTCGGAAGCGCTGGGGAGATCGTGCTGTGTTAAGGAGGATTCGCCTTCTTCTGCCAGTAAAATTACTTCCAGTAAAATTACTTCCAAAGTAGTGTTTACACAGGCAATTGACAGAGCTTAAAGATAATCGTTGCTTGGTACTAACACCAGGGTTCATGCCTTGTAGCACCCCAGCAGCCTGTATTGCAGATGAGGCTTCTGCTAAGTATGAGCCTGCTACTCAAGCTTCTCATGGTGTTGCTGAATCCCCCTGTCTTCAAAAGCCTTCATTTGCTCTGTCGGCGGTACCATGGAAGAGATCAAAGGCTCGGGGACGACGGAATGAGGTCTCCGATATGCTAGTGGTGCGGTTCTGGGAAGGTGTCAACCTTTGCCAACGCATTGTGGGTTAGTTGACCCCAACTTTTCCGTGGAATATCTTGACCCATCAAACCGTTCTGCCTACCGTCGTGAGAGGCTTGTAGGACAATCCTGGAGTGGTCAGGGGCCGCCACCTCCTCCTCTTGGGAGCTCTGCATCTCCATAGATTTTATACATTTTGCTTTTTTAAAATTGTTGTAATTATAAATACACATAATCAATAAAATGGTCATTTTACTAATATTATCCGTCTTTGCCTTTATTGCCTTTTTTTCAATTACTTGTCGTTGCGTTGTCCGGCTAACTTGGTGCGTTGCATGCAAGTTGGCCGTCTACCTTCCTCGAGGTAATTGTGGTGCCCTCTGATGGACTAAAGTCAAGCCTGTTCTACACCTATCAAGGTGAATCCTAATGTCAAGTCAAGCCTGTTCTACACCTATCAGTAGAGGTTTGGTAGCACTGTCCAAGTGTGAACTTGGGCGGCCTATTTTCAGACGGTGTACTTTTTCTCTTATCGACCGTTGTTGACTAACCATGTTATCTCATTGTGTAGAAGGTCGTCACGTGTACTATTTAAGCCCCCTAAGATTTTGATCACGAACGGGTCACTTAGATAACAAAGGTTTAATTCGACCGTTAATAAGCTGTCTGAATGACCTGGGTTTAATTACGATCACCTAGGGGCCGCTTAGATGACCAGGATTTAGTTACGATCGCTTATGAGTTGCCTAGATTATTAGGGTTTAGTTACGACCGCTTATGAGCCGCCTAGATTATTAGGGTTTAGTTATGAGTGGGTGAAAGTTTACTCGACTTAGGGGTAGTTTAAGCCGTGTAACCCTACAAACAAACACACAAGTAGAAAAAGAAAGGACAATACGGTGCAATAGAATAATATTCTCTTATAAATAATAAACATTATATACATTACAAGCATTCAGATGGACAACCTACCTGTGCCCTTACTGGAAATAGGGATTGAGGTGGATCGTGCTCCACGTTCGTGGAACCAACTTGCCGTTCTAGGTTTGGAGTTTGTATGATACATTCCACAAAACAGCGGAGACTAGAAAAGGGCATTCCCAATTGGGAAAAAGTTTATTCCGGGTAGTTATCTTACCCGTAGCCTTGATGTCTCGTAAGACCATGCCCCCAATTTCGAATTGTCGCACTTTTACCTTCTTGTTATAATAGCATGTGACTCATTGTTGGTTGGTCGCTGTCCGTTGTCAAACAGCTTCGCAAGCTTCCTCCAGTAAGTCTAGGTATTCTTTGATTTTCTAGGGGTCACCCTATGAGTCGAAGGAGTCAACCCTAAAACTCGGAAGCCTGATCTCAACCGAAATTACTACTTCAGTCCCGTAGTAGAGATTAAAGGACGTCTCGCGAGTCGGTTCCTTTGGAATCGCCCGGTAAGACCATAGGACAGAGGGTAGCTCGTCGATCTATAAGCTCTCTACATCCTCCATTTTGGTCTTCACACCGTAGAATGGTGTGTGATTTGTGACCTCCACCTACCCATTCGCTTGCGGGTACGCCACCGAAGATGGACCAATCTGATGTCTAGATTGGTGTAATACTCAATGAAGCATTTTCTGGAGAATTGGATTCCGTTGTCAATCACTATGATATCAGGAACGCCAAATATGTTAGCTATGCCCTAGCGGACGAATTTTAAAGTGTTGTGATCTGTGAACTTGGCCAGCGGGGCAGCTTCTACCCACTTGGTGAAGTAGTTGATACCCGTGATGATGAATTTCCTTTGCCCCGTCGTGATGGAAAATGGGCTGAGAATATCGAACCCTCATTGCGCGAAAGGCCAAGGAGTTTGAAGAGATCTCAACTCAGCGAGCGGTTGATGGATCCGTAGATTCCAAGGTGGATTTCACCCAAGGCATAGTCTACCTTCTCATGAGTTAAGCACCAAAGGTACGGAATCGAATAGCCCTGCTGATATAGCTGTCCATCGACTATGGTGTACTAGCCGGCTATCTTGTGGATCCGCTTGGCTTCGTCTGTGTTGTCTGGTAATGCTCTATCTACCAAGTATCTCTAGTAATGCATCATCCATCTTTCCGTGTCAGAGATTTGCATTGCTTCCCGTTCTTACGTGCCGGGAGTGCTCAGGACCTCTCGCATGTCTCTCGAATACTGTTCTGGGTTTTTAACCGCTGCTACCCTACTAAGTTGGTCGGCCTTTCAGTTCTCAGTTTTGGGAGTGTGGACCAAGGTCACCTTATGAAATCTCTGGTTAGTGTCCTTCACCTTGGCCAAGTGTGGGTTGCAAGCCTCGAAACTCCCATTTACCTAGTTAACGACTAGCTTAGAATCACTGTAGATGGTCAGTCGTCTGACGGAATACTCTTTTACTAGTCTTAGCCTAGCCAATAGGGTTTCGTACTCAATAATATTGTTGGTGGTTGAGAAGTCGAGCCTAAGGGAGTACTTCACTTCAAACCCACCAGGGGTCCTTAGGATCACTCCACCACTGCTGCCTGAGTCCGTAGACGATCCGTCTACATTGAGAATCCACTCTGGTTCTTCCCCATGCCATTCTACATCCTCGGTGCGCTGTTCATCAAGAATTTGTGTTGTGGTCTCAACGATGAAGTCAGCCAGAGCCTGCCCTTTGATGGCTGGTCTAAGTTGGAACTCAATGTCGAACTCTCCCAATTTGATAACCTACTTGACCAGTCGTTCAAAAATATCTGGTTTCTAGAGTATGCTCTTTAGAGGCTGATCAGTCAGAACTACCACACGATGAGCATGGAAGTAAGATCTCAGCTTTCGAGTGGAGAAGACAAGTGCCAAGGCTAACTTCTGTGCATGTGGGTAGCATGTCTCTGTGCCATCCAACGTCTTGCTCACATAATAAACTGGCCATTGAGAGTTAGAGTCCTGCCGTAAAAGGACATAATTAAGGGCCACCTCCGACACTGCAAGGTAAAGATATAACTTTTCTCTGTCATTTGGTGACGTCAGCAACGATGGAATGGCCAATACTACTTCAATTTGTCGAAGGCTGCCTGACATTCTGTGGTCCACTAGAACCTGTTTACTTTTGTCTCCCTCAAAGCCTTGAAGAAAGGCTGGTATATATCTCCCGACTTGGCTAAGAAGCGAGATAAGGTTGCCAGTCGTCCGGTTAGCCTCCGGATATCTTTGACACTTCGCAGCGGAGTCATGTCCGTGAGGGTCTTGATCTTCTCTGAGTTTTTCTCGATCCCTAATTGAGAGACGATAAAACCCAAGAACTTTTCCAAGGATACTCGAAAGACGTACTTTGAAGGATTTAACTTTATTTGGTGCGTGCGGAGTACCTTAAAGGACTCAGCCAGATCGCGAATATGGTCATTGGTGGTCTTACTCTTAACGAGCATGTCATCAACGTGCACCTCTATATTACGGCTGATATGCTTCTCAAATATCTTGTTCACGAGCTGCTGGTAAGTGACACCCGCATTCTTCAGACCAAAGGGCATCACCTTATAGTAGTAAGTACCTTAGTCCATCATGAATGAGGTGTGCTCCTCGTCCTCTAGGCTCATTTGGATCTAGTTATAGTTTAAGTACGCATCCATGAAACTCAGCATCTCATGTCCGAATGTTGAGTCCACCAACAGGTCAATCGTGGGTAAAGAGAAACTATTTTTTAGGCAAACTTTGTTAACATCGGTGAAGTTAATGCACCTTCGCTATTTTTTGTTACTTTTCTTTACCAGGACGACGTTGGAGGGCTAATCTGGGTACCAAACTTCTCTGATGAAGCCAACATCTAACAACTTCTTCACTTTCTTCCGGATGGAGATCAGTTTTTCCACGGAGTGGTTCATTCGCTTCTGCCTGATAGGCTTGCGGTCGGGATCGAGGCCCAACTTATGGACCATTACTCTAGCTGAAATTCCAAACATGTCAATGGGAGTCCATGCAAAAATGTTAACATTCTGTCGTAAGAACGTGATTAGCTCGTCGCGCATTGTCCCGATGAGTGAGCCCCCAATCTATATGCACCTTTTTGGATCCTTCGGATTCAGTGGGATTAGATCAGTTGCCTCACCAAATTGTGCTTGTTGCAGGTTGCTTCATCTCGATGGTCAAATTCTCTTGCCACCTTCATGCTACTACTCAATGCGATTTGGGACATATAGCATGTCCGCCAAATGATCTGATCACCTAACACTTCACCAATACCGCATGCTATCAAAAATTTCATCTTGAGATGTGGTATTGAAGTGACGGCTCTGAACGCTGTTAGATATGGGCGGCCTAGTATCATATCATACACGGAAGGCAGGTCAACGACCAATAAGATAAGTGTACGATTTACCGTTCTTGGGTACGTGCTCAAAGTAACCTCCAACTGGATCGTTTCTTGGATGGCCACTGGTTCGTTGTCAAAGCTATAGAGTTTGTTGTCAAAGATATAGAGTGGGCCTTCCGCAGGTTTTCATTGACTCGTTTTCAAACCAAGTTTAAAAAATACATCAAGATAAAGCAAATCTCGAGAATTTTCATTATCTATGAATACTTATTTCAATTGGTAATCGATGGTACCGTCCGAAACGAGTGTAGATACAATAAGGGGATCTGCATGGGGGGAGATTACATGGCTCATGTCATTATCACTAAATCTAATGACGTTGTCTTCAATACGCTACTTCTTCCACCCAATCTGCTGTTCCTTGTGATCCGCTAGAGTTTTGGCCGGTCGAGTTGTAATCATATTGACCACTCCAACCGTGATCCGATTCCGAGGCTGAGAAGTCTCTAGTCCTTTCCTGCCTGAGGTTCCAGAGCTCTATTCAAGGTTTCTAACGAACCTAGTGAGGTGGCCCCTCTTGATCAGCTCCTCAATCTCCCATTGAAGCGTCTTGTAATCTTCCGGGTAGTGTCTGGAAGATCAATAAAAATCGCAATACTTGGCTGAATTTTCTCCATCAGCTTTCTTAAATGGTTTTTGCCACTTAAGAAATTTCCCCCTGTGGATTTGCATGAGGACGTTGGAGCGTATGTCGGTCAGGGGCATCAGGTTGATCAGCCCATAATCCCTTCATTCTAGAGCTCCGATCCTATACTGCTTCCTGCGAGAGTGATTGTTACCATTGTGCTTCCCCTTTCTCTCGGTCGGGAAAGAGCGAGACTATTCAGTCCACTCTGGACACTTAGCTTCGTTGGTCTCTTCTACTGCTGCGTAGGCCATGGTGATAGATTCTACCTCCCAGAAGGTTTGCAGATTCTTATATGCTAAGTGCCTAAAAAAGACTCCATACGTTAAGACAAAGATAAAACTGCCAAGTTTATCTCTTCTGTGAGCCTGGGGATTCTTCTCGCCTCTGCTACGAAACGATCCAAGAACTTTCGAAGATTCTCTCCCTGCTTCTGCTTGATATGGGAGAGATGCCAGGGCTACTTCTCTTTCCGATGGCTGGAGGCGTACTACACCAAGAAGAGATCAGTAAACTCTCAAAAGCTCTAGATCGAATCTGATGGGAGATGATGGAACCAAATGCGGGCGTCTCCCTTCAGCGTAAGAGGGAAGTAACGGCACATGGTTACGTCCTCCAATCCTTGTAGACTCAAATGGTTGTAAAAATAATTGAGGTGGTCCATGGGATCAACACTCCCATCACAAGAGTCAAGAGTTAGCATCTTGAACTTGACCGGCATGGGATTATTCAAGATCTGTGCTATGAAGGAAGATCTATTCAGATCCATGGCGTGTTTGGGGTCCTTGAATACGCGTTTCAAGATCTTCTCCACCATTGAATATGTGGGGGCGACATTACCAATTCTTTTAGAGTTAAGGTAGGTTCTCAACTCTATCCTTTCTCTAGCATGGCGAGTAGTCAGCCGGCTACTGCCACCAGCGGATCTAACAATCCTGGAGGCTCCCTTCTGAGCCTGATACCCAATTTCCATCCGAGAGTACCGAGGATTCCTTCATTCTGGACTCTCCTCCGAGGTCCTGCTGCCCAAACTCCTTTGAGCCTCGAACAGCTCTGGGCATGTGAGGCCTCTGAAGCTTGAGTGTTGCCCGGCCTTTTGGCCTTTTTAGATGGTTTCTTATTCTTCTGGCCTCCTCTCAAGGAGGCCGGAGTGGAGACTACTGCGGGCGGAGCCCCCTACTGTGTGTTCTCCTGGCGGGCGCAGAGCATCTGGAGTATTTTGTTCATGCTACTCATGTGCTCCGCCAGATTCTAGAAAAATGGTGTTGGCACTCCATTGACCACCCCATTGGCCTAGTTACCAGCAGCGTGATTTTGGTTGGGTGAGGTCACGTCTTTAGCAGCCTTGCTAGCCTACGCTCTGTTGTTTACCATTTTGACTGATGGCACTAGGCTGAAGAGTGAAACTGAGAGAAGTAGTAGAGAAAAGTGGTTGGCTTTTTGTAACCTTCCCACACAGCGCCAATGATGCATTTTGAATCTAAATTTTGGACAAATTTGGGTCAAATCGATCGTCAAGGTCTGGCTCTATCCACTGAATTTGGATCCTATACATCACAATTACGAACAAGAGGTCAGATGATGGCGGGAGTTTATCCCACAGTAAACACTCCAACGCTCAAGTCAACAAACAGCCTTCGAATTAAGAAGGTGAAAGTAAAAAATACAATGAGAATGCAAAGAGTGTTTGTGGTAGAAGAGTACTCTCGTTGAGAGAGGCTTTGGAGGCTCGTGAGGAGCGTTGGCTCTAAGCATTGTATTCGCTGGGAACGTAGTGGCAAAGAGAGTGAGAGAGCGTTCGTATCTCGAAAGCGTGTGAGCTTTTAGTAAGGAGCTTTTGTTGGCCAATGAATGCGTGTCCCCTGGAGTGAGGACTCCATTGCCTTTTATAGTTGCTGTGTTGGAGGGCCTTCTTTATGCAAAAAGGTTTGATTCCTGCGCTTTATTAGGATCGCTGCCTTTTCTGGTGTGGAGCCTTTATGACAGTAATGGTCGTTACCTTGATTACTATCCTTCTACGTTCTGTGACCGTTAGCGTTTATTGCAAAAATGAGAAGGATTCTGGTGCTTTCCTTCTAGGATACGCATTGAATCTGCTGATAACTGTTATAATTGATATTACATTCTATGGAGAGCGTAAAATTAGGGGAGAGGACCGTTGCTGGTCGTAGATGGTTGCGTGGGCCAAGCTTTGCTTGGCTCTCTTGAGGCCTGGTCTTCAGACGGTCGACTAGCCTCACTTCTGATCAACGGAAGTATTGACCATCTCAAGTGCAAGTCGTCTGTCCTACTCTTGGGCTATTCCTAGATCACTTAGCCTTTCGTCCAGTCAACAGTGGGCGTTGACATCCAAGCGCAAGTGGGTCGTTGTGAATTTGGGTTATTTCTCCTCCCTGAGCTAGTC